>WBZZ01005884.1:0-15000 GCA_019918135.1 Paulinella micropora | reverse complement strand
GAGTTTCCAATTCACTGGTAACAAAAATTACCACTTGGAAACACTGGGACTTGAACTTAAACACTTTTACTAATAGCACGGATGACTCTGACTTTGATTCTTCTACTTGACTACTTACGCTTCCCATTCACCTCTACGAGTGGCAACTTGAATTATTAATTTTATTTTTCTCTAATGTTATTCTAAGCAGTCGTCGATATGATATTAATATGTCGCGGTGACTGACGCCGGGATTTCAAGACAGGCCCCTTGAGCCGCAGTATATAGTGAAAGGTTACAGTAATCGCGGTGATCTCCACCGATTCCGAGCATTTGAATCAGAACCCGGATCAAAGATGGTGGGGAAGATGTGGGAGACTAGCGGAGCCAAAAACAACCAAGGCAACTTTCAAAACCAACACTTGCCGTGATCCGTCCGGCCTAACGATAATATTTTTATTCTAACTTGAAAGTTATACTGTGACCGCTTACGCTTACTATGACTTGAAGTAATATTATTATCATTCACATGACCCAGTTAACTGAGATACATGGATCATAATTACTCACTGTATCTTACTGTACATCTGATGTGTATCGTTCACTACTATGCATATATTAATAAAAGTAAGGTATCATGATTGTAAGCAAGTTTACCTATCTGCGCCTGGCCCACTGTGACATTGGAATAAGTGGCAGGAAGTGAGATAGTATTAATAAAATGTTGGAACTAATAATTATATATCATAGTAATAGTCAGATGGACCGGCAGTATTGATATAATAGTAACTGTGTCGGTAGAGCCACTGATTACCGTGCTTGTATCAGGCCGGTGACTCCCGAGTCATATTGTAGCATTTGCGGGCCCCGGAGTAGGCGCTCTTTGCTGGCGTGGTTTGTTATTACAGTGTATATTAAAGCTTTGTTACTGCAGACTAGGTTTGTGATGAGGCTGAGTGATCATTATTAGACGGTTGGCAGCTGAACTTGAGTATAGTGGTCAAACACGTTATTGTCAGCCTTGTAGTCACTTCCGACCTGAGTGCGAACTTAATGTACAGAGCTTTAATCGCACCGTTCACACCGTGACCGCATATTTGGTGAGCTGGCTAAAGACAGCCGGTCATCAAAAGAATCCCTACTAGAGTCAGTCACAGTGGCGCGGCAAGTATTCTATAATTAACTTAACCGGGCAATCCACATTTGTGGTTTTAAAACACATTTGTGGATCTTGTGTATTGTTCAAGTTTTTAAGCCGGGGGCCAAATGTGGCAACATTAGCAGTACTTTGTTTGTATTTAATACTTCGGTCATATTTAAGCGAACTATTAAAAAAAAACATAACGTCAAAGGTCATTTTAATCAACAAATAATTGGTTGCATCCTCGACAGAGTTGCAAACCTTCCGAGCAGGAAGACTTACTAGCTGACGGGCAACGGTACTTGCCGGTACAAAAGGTGATTAGCGCAGAGGGTGGCCAATGCAGTGAAGCACTTGACCACACTCTATTATCAATAACTAGTCACTACTAGCGTCCTAGTGTAACTAATCCGTTATTAATGTCCAAGTGTTTACAGTTCACTGATGCAGTGTGTTTACCTTTAAATTCTGAAGTACAGACTGTGCTGCTTGAGCACACAAACTACGAAACACTATCCGTTCCATCTAATGCTATCCGTTCTACAGATGGCTGGTGTACAGAAGACCTACTCTATTCTAGATAAAGCTAGAATGTCTAGAAAGGATGAATTGCAGATTGTGCCACTGTAAGTTGCACATCCTTCCAGTACTTGTAATAAAATATGGTAAAGTAAAGGCCATTGGCAAGGAGGGCCGGCAGAGAATAGTTTTACGTGAATTGGCCACAAAAGACAAATCCAGTAACGGATATTCTCAGTAACTGTATATCTCCGACGCTCCCCCTCAAAGAACGTAAACTTATCTGCAGCCTTGTCTGCTTATGGAAATAAACTTGAAATAATTTATTATTACGTCCGCACCAAGGACCTTATGATCATAAAAAGATTGACATGTCTGGCCCTATCACTCACGTTGGCGGTGAAAAGCCAGACCCATCGGGTCGTAACTACTTACCCTCACTCTCTCTGAGAAGTATTGTCAGATTTGGCTACCCCACTTACCGCGGCATGGATGTATCAGTTAGATTACACACAAGGCTGCCGTCCCACTGTATAGTAAGGCCTTTCTGACGAGAAGAAGATTATATCCTACTCTCATCTAACCTCGCAATTGATTTAAAGGTATAAAGTCCCGCCCATCCGGCTGAAACTTGTATGAATAATCATGCATCGGAAAGTCACAATAATCAAAATATAATAAGTCAGTAAGTCGACTTAATAGATGTTGATCCGGTAATACGAATTATGGTGTAATTTAATGAATTTTCCATCCCTGATACTTATATGATAAACATAACATCCATATTTATTAGGTACAGACATGGACATCACATTATGACATACAAAATGTGGGATTAAATATTATAATAAAAGTTATGAAGGCAAATGTATAGAAAATATGAAATATAACATATGAGTATGCCAAATTAATGCATTAGCTGTAGAACAATGAGTTCTAACAGAAAGTACATTATTTTGAGCATGTTCTATAAAAGTGACTTAGCAAAAGTAATTTTGTCAGCATTTCCCCGGCAAGGGGTACCTTTCTGAAAAAACTATGTGATAAATTAAGTTTTATAACCCAGGCCGAAGTAAAATGCTGTAAATTATGATTACTAAGTTATAATACTATCCGAACTAAGGATCCGCACTCTCGTCCCGCGTCTGGGTCCGCATCCCTTAAACTTTGCCTTGGCCTCTGAGCTCGTCTCTGGCTCAACTACCTAGAATTCCTATCAACGGGGAAAAGGGGTAGCGCACAGCAAAAACACTCCAAAAGCACAAATATACATGGGGACAAGTTCTAGCAAGCTACAAGAGTGCTTTTGGACACAAAATCCCTAAGAGCCGATGGCTACTTAGCGACTTTGTCTCCAGAAGCACTAAGTCGGGTGTTCACGCAGCCCACTTCCGATTCGGCCGATCCAAGTGCGAAACACAACCTATACAGCTGGGGTATATAACAAATAGCGAGGTTGACCCTCGTAGTATGTAAAGCAAAGCCGACATTGAGTGTTGGGACTCATTTCCGGCCCCCGGTCCTTTGACTTTGCCATTTCCGGCTTGTACCCCTACTAAGGCTATGTCTATCCTGTCAGTCTGTCAGCGCTATCTTTCTAAGCGCTTCCAAATCCAATCTAGGGCAGAACACGTCCAACAACGCGTCCGCTTGATCCTTGGGTAAACATTTGGTCAATACATCCCCTAACTGTCCCTTGGTACCCACCTTCCTAAACTTAGCTATACCATCCTGTTCTAGCTCGTGTTACTAAGGTAGTGTTCTTCCAAAGGCAAGTGTTTAGTGCGTGGTCCGGCTAACCCGCGTTGCGCGGCTAGTATGGTCTGTGCGTTATCTCCATGAACGTCAAACAGTTTGGGCTCCAGAATGCCTAGTTTACTTCGCATGTTGCGAATTGCCATTGCTTCCCTTAGTGCCTCATTTGCTGCGAAAATTTCCGCGTCGTTCGATGAAAGTGCAGCTTTCGACTGCCGTTTGGACAGCCAACCCACGGGATCCCCTCCTACTAAGACTACATACACAGTACGAGATTTACCTGTCTTTAAACAAACCCTATGTGCCGCATCGGGCCAAACTGTCATGGGTCCTACCGGTCCTGCCTTTCCTACCGCACTATGTTCCTTCTTACTGAACCGAAGTACGCTATCGTTCTTCAGATATCGGATTATCTTCCCTAACTTGGCATAAGTCTTCCCCACATCTACTGTCTGCATTACGCTAGCAGAATTGAGTGCTTCCTCTATATCCGGCCTAGTCATCTTGGCCAAAAAGAGTAAACTCCCGACTATCTGAAATGGAAAACTGACTAAGTCTAGCTTGCGTATCCATCGGCATCGGGTCAGTTTTCGATCCGGGTGTTGCGCTGGGCTTGCATTGTTCATACCCGTAACATTTTACAACTTTTCGAGCGTAATTTTGCTGACTTAGAATAATTTCCGACTTTGTCTGAATTATTTTCACCCTTGAATTCCTTTGCTAAACCGAGTCTTTTAATGGGGAAATGCATCTCAAGTCTCTCGCAAAATCGATCATATGCTTGTTTGCTAGGTGCCATGAAAATGAGATCGTCTGCATGAAAGACACCTACTATTCCCTCACCTAAGCTCACTCCCTTCTCCATAAACATGCATGGATCGGATTGAAGTGTTGTGAAGCCTAACTGCCTGAGAAGCCCGGAAAATATGTCATACCAACGCTTCCCTGCCTGGGGCGCGCCGTATAATGCTTTGACTACCTTCCATATCTTCCCTACTCTCCCTATCAAGGATGCACCATGAGGTGGGCGAGCATATATGGCGTCTATCATGTCGGCGTTAAGATATGCGTTTTTGAAGTCTACCCCGTATAATCTCCTACCATAGCGGACTGTCATCTTGCATGAGAGGAAAACTGATCTGTGGTTTGCACATGGCACATAGAGCTGTTCAGGGTTATAACTTATACCAGGTTGCAATTGGTCTCCCCTTAAGGACAAACGAGACTTGACGAACCTTAAGCTTAGTCCATCTTGGTCCGTTTTGACCTTATGTACCCAAGTTAACCCAACTATCTTAACTCCGGCTTTCCTGGCCTCGTTTTCATCTACCCATTGGTAGGTCTTGAACTCTGCAATAGAGCGCAACTCTTTATCTATCCCTGCCTGTAGATCTTTGAGTGTCATACCCTCTATTGCTAAGTGTGGCGGTAAATGTATGTAACACATCCACTCACTCGCTTCATCATGTGAAATGCAATCATCCATGTCATACATAGTAGTAACATGATGTGTAGATATGCGGGTTACATCTACTTGCTTTCTCACCCTTTTTCCGCTAACTATGTTCGCTTCTGACACCTTGTCACTCTGTTCCCATGTTAATCCCTTGGTTGGGGCCTTACCCTCTACATACTGTGTGGGGTCATGTTGTGCGCTTGGGCTATTCATATCTACAGGCAAGGGCCCTATACTAATGCGCTCATCTATTTGCTCCCCCTGGACTGCAACAACCTCTTGAGGTTCATGATCAGTCCCTAGCTTGGCCTCTACCTTATCCTCTCACTGTCTACGTGCGGTGTAGTGGTGGGACTGAGTGGGAATGGTGCAACTGGACTATCAGTGGAAGTGGGCTCAAAATCGGCTACCTGGCTAGTTCCTATGGCTATCCCGGTGTCTGAGAGCCCCTGTGTGTTGCTTTGGTCTATTTCATCGTCGATTTCTGGCTGTGTGTCTATCTCCCCCTCAGTTGCGTCTTCCCATACTACCTGAGGTTCTATCGACTCACCTACCCTACTAAGATCGAAACGAATGTTTTTAACGCCTGATAATACTTTCTGTCCGTCCCAAACTCTGTATAAATCGCGATGCATATCGTATCCTACTAATTTTTCTAACTTACCGGGCATGGATCCTTTACCTTTTACTTTTCCGACGTGCATCACCCCCATTCACCCAATTGGTCGTAATTGGTGCAATGGCGGCGCATGTTTCAACAGTAATTGATAAGGCGACGTGCCCTTATGTTGTCCTTTAGTTATAGATAATATATTATAAAGCACAGTGGCTGTATGTTCCATTCTGCCCAGAAGTTGGGCGGAAATCGAGCATGCTGCCTAAGTGCGCGAGCAGGCCCCCCCGTCACCCCATTCATTCTCTCAGCTCTCGAAATTGCCATCCTTATCAGCAGTGGCTGCATCTTTCCATATAATATCGCTATACTTCTCACTAATCTCTCTTGAGGCGGTGAATTCCTGATCGCAAACTATAACTTTAACTTTATTTTCTGACTGTCTCTCGATGAAGGCTATTGCTTTATGTATGCAAGATATAAATTCATTTTTGTGTCGTAGATAAAAATCAAGTGCATAGCCCGAGAAATCATCCATAACCGTGACTTTAGACCTTCTCCCCTCTCTTGACATGACTCTCCACGGGCCTTGCGTATCGCAATGCAACATTTCTCCCACTCTCTCTGCTCTAGGCAAATGATTGGAAGCAAAACGAGGCAACACGCTAGCCTTGGCTATCATGCATGGCTCACACATTCTACACTCTTCTCTCGCACTCTCTAAACTACCATCTCTGCCTATTAGCTTAATGCCTACAGCGTCTGCATAAGCTTTAGTTCTCTCCCAGCTTACATGTCCCGCCATGGCATGCACTATACTAACTGGCAGCACTCTCACCCTCTTGACAGTAGAAGGGTAGTTGACTAACAAAACAGCATTCTTTATTATTAGATTAGATGATTTAATGCTCACTTTACTCTCTCTTGCTGTTATTAGTGTCCCTTTTGTGTCTGATAGTGTGGGTTTTAGACTTGGGTTCTCTCACCCTGCTGCCCCGCCTCCCTCTCTTTCTCAGGCGCACCCTTGGGTGTGAAACGACATGTGGGATCTAGCTTACTATCCTTATGACTATCCCATCTGTATAGCAAGGCTTTGGTAAGCCTCCCCCTGACCAATATGTCCTTTTCCTTCACCGGCAGTGCTCCCTTCGAGATGAACATTTGTCCATTTTGATGGAGTACCACACGATGGTGGAAATAGTCCATTGGGCCAGTGGGGGCAACGTTGATTGGCATGAGTGGATCATAGAAGGCACTCTTGCAAATCTTATGCATCTTGCCTTCTCCATCTACTCTTGCTACGCACATCAACCCTGCCTCACCTATCACTCTCGTTCCATTCCCTGTACTGAATGTCACTTTACTGATTTTCTTCAGTTCTTTCATCATAGTCTCGTAACGACAAACGAATTGGGTTGCACCACTATCCTGATACACATGTTTGCTCTTCGCTAGCCTACTGTGTGCCATGACTGTGGTGGCGTCACGTTTCTTCTTCCATTTGTTTTTATTGTCTTTCTTTTTCTTCTTCTTCAACTTCTTTTTCTTCTTCTTCTTCGTCTGTTCTTCTTCAGACTCTGATGACTCAGAGGGCTCTGACGACATAAGCTCAGGCACGTCGTCAGAGTCATCTGGATATAGTCTCTATCTGGCATATTTGTCTGTATCTGTCCTTTCAGCTCTTCCTGCAAGTTAGTTATAACTGCTCTCACCTGTCTGTCCAACTGACTAATCCTCTCTCTAGACGCACCTGTGATTAGTTCTTGAGGAACTGTCACCTCTACAAACCTACCTGTGGGGTCTAGTCTCACCTCTATTCCCTCATCAGTCGGTGTGTTGGGTGTGTTGGGTGTGTTTGGAGTGGAATGTTTGTTGTCATGTTCGGTGGAGTAAGGACTGGGACTGTTTCTTGTGTTGTGAGTCACAGTGACTAGCTCTATGGCTCTCATCACAGTCAGATATTCATCTATCTTTCCTCCTACCTCAATCACTCTCCTCTCATCCCATACTCCCCCTGATCTCTTCAACTCTCTCGCTATCTCTCCTGCATGTCAATCAGGAAACAAGTCTGTAAGGTGATATGATAGATTGAGGAATGTCATTGATAGTGGAAGTGGAGGATGGGGTACTTACCTGCTCCTTTTCCTCTGGGACGCTGAGGGCAGACCTGTTGCGCAGAGTTGCAGAGTCAGAGCTGGCAAGGTTGGGCTGGGAAGTTCCCGGGGCGCCGCGACCGGACTGTTGCTCGTCACCTACATAACTCCATGTTAGTGAGTTGAGTGTAGCTGAGGAGGTAGGATTATCAACCCAAGGAGGGGGTTGATAATTCCAGTTCTCTCCCTCAGCTACACAGCGTAAATTACCGAACATATGACAGGATAAAGCACAAGAAATACCACAAGAAAAATTAACATATTTCAAAAATAATTGTTCTTTCATAAAAACAAAATCTTAGCCCCCTTTCATCATTAAAAGAAAGAAAAGTTAAAAAATTGAATTCCAAGCCGTTACAACCGTTTCTTAACGGTTTTACTGTATTATGGCTGGTTTTTTGCTTTGCGTTCGTGTCTTTTGGTTTCGTTTGACTACTACTTGAACATTATATTTTTTTCATCAGAATTATGTTTTTTTTTCATAATTTTGAAAAAGATTTTTTAAAAATTTGAATTTCTAGCCGTTACGACCGTTACTTACAAACTGGTAGTTTTGCGGCTTATTTATGGCAAAAGTTGCCACTCACTTGTATTTGTTATACATACGCACTGACTACTTGAAGTATGCACGAAATAATATTAATACTAGCTTGTTCAGCATATTTACAATGATTTTGAAGCATAAAACCGGTGTGGTAGCTTAGACTTTAAGTTGGGTGAGACAGTTTTACACAAGTCACTGTACTACTTGCCACTCACTTGTAGTCGTTATTGTAGGCGCAGATAGGTAAATATGCAACCTTTTCTTATACCCCTATACACAGTAATGTATAAAAGAGCTATAGCTCTTTAAGATGTAGTTATATCCGTTTTTATTTATATACTTTTGAGCGGGTTGAAAACGATAATATTACGATTCATAACCGGTACTACTTTTTTAAGCCGTATAATATTATCGTTAGGGGTGACACTGGAAATGCCTCTCTTTTCCCTTTTTGTTGCTTAGCTCTGACAGTCTCCTGCATTTTCCGCCATACTGGTTTCCTCTCTTTGTGGAGGAGGAAGATTAGGTTATTTTCAGAGTGCTGTGGAATTGGAAGGATAAATACCCCGGCTTACATTAAATAATATCTTTTGATTAGAACCGACAAAAGTGGAGTCCCAGCCTAGAGTTTCATATCCTCCAAATTTCAATTCAGGAATTTGAAAAATAGCCACTCCCCTAAGCAAAGCAAGAAGGAAAGGTAGTGGAGGAGTGTAGGAAAAGAGTTGGGGAGGTGTTAGCAGCTTGCAGTGCACAAAAACAACAGTGAAATCTTGCACAGAGGCCCATAAAGCGGCACGACAAGACACTCGTTGTGTGTACGATTTTGACACCTCAAGCAGTGTGATTGGAGTGTGTAAGGTGCATAGAAAGTGTACTCAGTGGGACAGAAACATTAGGGGGCTCACTGGTGTGATTGTCGATACATTGTCGAGCCGGAGGAGTGCTTAACAAACACACACAAGGAGAAGGAAAACACCCTCCTATCAATTCTGTCAACACTCCTACACGTATAGCTACACATACTCCTCACGAGGAGAATAACCAACAATTACACGCTCTAACTCTTGTTTGTACTGCCACAAACACGTAACACACACAAACGTTGTTGACACGTCAATACGTGCAACGAGGCAGAAGAAAAACAAACAAACAACACACATACAGAATCCTATTCCTTTGGCATAAAACCTGTTTAGAAAAACAACACCCATCCCACACCAAAGAAGGTAGCCATCTCTCAAAGGTGTGGTAGGCCAGTCTATTAAGACATAGGCCGGGGATATTGAGTGTAAATTGAAGACAGGGAGGCTAAAAAGGAGTGTGTTTTGGGAACAATTTTTATTTTTGTTCATAAACAACGAAACACACACCCCACATCACACTCAAACACTCCAAATGTGTTGTGTGGTGTCACCAAGGTCAGCAAGGACAAGAAGTCTGATACCGAGCAGCTCCCAAAACATCAACGACAAGTGTGTGAAGAGTCACCAGCACTCGGTACACACACAGGCATACTCTCGTAGACACACAGACGAGACACACACCTCACATCACACCCAAGCACTAACAACGTGTGTGTGGCGTCAAATAGGTCACCAAGAACAAAAAAAAAAAAAAAAAAAAAAAAAAAAAAAAAAAAAAAAACTCTGACACCGAGCAACTCACAAGGCATCAGCCGTTGTTGTGTGAAGAGTCAGCGGCACTCGGTACACACAAACATATACACACACGAGAACACTCACAAACACACCCCCCATAACTCAAAAAGGCAAAGCTTCGGTTGGTTTTTGAGTTGGGAAAGGTTCCTTCACAAAAGGACAATAACAGTGACCTATTGGGCTGAGCCCAGAAAGGATCATTGAAAACCTTTTTGAACGATTCTTGATCGTGTACGCACGAGGGTGGAGTAAGGTTGCTAACCGACTTGTTTGTGAAGCACAAGTGTGGTGTACTTTGTCAGGGTGCACACGTACACATCGTCTGGCTTGGCAGAAGGAACAGCAAGGCTTCCCCCGACAGAGGGGGAGGGTGAGTCCGCCAATTCCTTGACTGTTATTTGTTGATTGTTGTGTTGGGTGTGAGTTGGTTGTCGTGTTGTATAACATCGTGCTTGACACAAGCAGTGACGACACAGCGAACAGAACACACGACAACAAAAAAGACAAACACAACAGCACACTTACACAACACGAGAACATACGACTCCATCTGCTCGTTTCGACCCTTCAGGGGCACACTGAACATGGCGTGGATAGGCTCTAAAACGAGATCATCCATCGCTATAAAACTCGACATGTCTGACGAAGCAGACGGTAACGACACGCCCGCCACAGGCGGTTTTACCACTCCCGCAAGGGGAGGAGGACGAGCACAGGAGGAACCTGTCCCTCGCTCCCCATGGAGAGGGCCCGACAATGGGTTGGTAATTCCGGCTCGTGCAATTCAAACGAAGGTGGTGCTGGACCGATACCGAGGCCCAGCCGAGGGATGGCCAGGCAACCCTCAAGATGACGAGGAACATGGGACGAACCCAAACGACAACTCGATGCATCTTTTCCCGAATAATATGTACGAGGATGCAACTTGGTACAGGTGTATGTTCAAGGAACCCTCGATACAAGGGGCTATTGGACTAATGCATTAGTTCAATCCGAGCCTTACTGCAAATGGTACCGCTACCATACATCATGTTATGGACCTTTACAGGGTTCTAGCAACCGTGCGTGACTCCTTATTAGACGAAGCGTGGCAGATAAACCACCAAAGGTACCCAGCGCTGCTGAATACCTTATTCGTCGAGAAAAAGGATCTGCAACCCTCTCTCACTTTTCCTTCACACAGGACCCAGGTAAAAACTAGCTACAGACACAAAGTGGCCCAACTCGGCAGGGTTGCTGGTGTTTATCTCGGAGATACAAGCTTGGAACATAATTTCAGCACGAAACCTGAGTGCTGCGGTTGCAATTTGGAATCTCACCCTCACAGAGCACAAGAGCTGGAAGAAACAGCTTCTCCCCTCTGAGGACGTTTCAACAGTAGCTGCCCAAGCCGGGACACCCTTAACGAGCTGCTTGATACAATCGAACAGCATCAGTGGACCTGGGTGAGTAGGATGGCAACGAAGTTCAAATACTTCAAGGCCACCATGGTGTTTGAGAAGGCTATTAGAGGTGGTAAGGCGGTGGAGAAGAAAATCGCTCCCCATCCGGCAGTAAAGCTCTATTGGTGCAACTTCCTCGCTATGTGCGAGTTAGTAGCACAGACCATCAGTTACATCCTCCGAATTCGCCTAGCGAACGAGGTTCATGTCACATATGGCAATGATGGCAGAGCAACTGTCGTCCCAGAGGGAACGACATTTGTCTTCTTTCACAAGGCGGTAGTTGTCCCGCCCCAGGGAAACCAAGGGGGTGGCGGACACAACCGACCTTCAAACACCACGGAAGAACAAAAGAAAGCGAACGACAAATTGGTCGAACGAGCTCTGACTCGGCTTGACAAGGCCACAACTTTTGACTATGGCAAGTATAACCCGCAAGTCAATATTGATTATGGCGAAGGTATCTTGCTTTTGTTGGGCTATACGTGTCTAGACAGCACGATTGGACAGTTCAGTCTAACCGCTGCAGACACTAAACAGATGGTAGCCAACAAAGCCAGTCGTTGGGCATCCCAAGACTTGTTAACGCACAAATGGCCACAATGGGATGAGGAAGCGGGCCGACTGATTCAAGGGGGACAATTGAAGCCTCCCGGCCGACCTCATTACCTGCTCGAACAATTTGTAAAGGGGGCCAACTGGGGTTTCATGTGCGACCCTGTTATCGTCGCCGACCTGGTGTCGACAATGGCACAACGTATGTGGGAAGCCGATGTGCCACACAACGAAATCGTGGGCCTTCCACAACAGCTGATCACGCCCCTAGTTCGTGCTGATTTGGCGATGTAACTAGTGGCAGTCCTTAAGGGCATCGCTAGAGCAACGACCACCAAAGGCCGAACAACGGGGGAAAGATACATTTGCAACGTCTTGTCACAGGCACAGGATGCCGATGACCGCGCATTCTCGCTTCAGAGTTTTCGCGTTGACCGATTGGTCGAAGTATCAGCGTGGGATGCAACTTTTGTGAAGAGGATCTTCGGCTCTAAAGCGAACAAGGACGAACGTATGCGGCGGGCAAACATCTTGCTGCAGGCCATGCAGGCTGTGGGATTGTCGTTGCCTGATCATCAGGCCAAGGCAAACGAACCCCAGTTCGACATACTGTCCTTCGTCACATCCACCTCATGGGGAGACCACTCTTATACGGGGTCCAGCTCTTATCAGAGATCCCCCTCGAGTTCACCTAACCCATACTGGTCATCGTCGTCGAGCTCATCGAGCTCCTCGAACCCGTATTGGGGCCAGGGGCCGCGACATTCTCCAAACCCATACGCATCTACATCTTCTCCAGCGGGGGTAGCCCTAACCCATATGCCCAACAATCTACTTCGGGGTTTCATTCTCCACCACCGGTGGGCTTGACATCGCCACCGCATACGTACCAAGCACCACAGTTTACCATGCCCATGTACTCACCACCACCCATACCACCCCCCATGTTACCTCCCACACCACCGCCGGTTAGCCAGACACAAGGGGCCCCGCCCCCACGTCAGCCGGCGACAAAGAAAAAGAAAACACGTACACCCACTGCAAACCAATCAACCTCTCAGCTCATTAGCCATCGACCCTGGTCCGGCTGGATGCCCGTACGGAGTACAGAGGTTAGACGACCTTGGCAACCCGCCAACTGTCAAGTCTATTACTTTGTGTGATTATTTTCACCACGCACTGGCTTTTAACTGCTTACCAGAACGTCGATTTTGGGTGTGGCCTTGCCTCATGGGAAAGTCGTGTCAACGATGGCACACATTCCCGGGCACCCCACAGCACCCAATAGCGATGAGGCGGTATATACGCAGATACAAGGCGGCAGAGTCGAAGGTCAAGAGGCCGGAAGATGGCGATTGGGTGCCTTGCCCGAAACAGCAGGCACACATGAACTTGCCATTCCCGGACGTTGATGAACACGGACGGGTCTCTCTGATGCCAAACGGGCACGTGGCGAGTTGGTGCGCCGCCTTCGATGAGGAAGCCGAAATGCTCAAGAGCCAACTTCCGGGCGGCCGACAAGTTCGCGGCATACATGCCCGGTCAGGAGACACTCCTGAGCCAGATGGGTAAGCCCACAGCACGCAAACGCAAACGCAAACGCAAGCAACGCGTCACATGTGCTATGCAGGCCAAGGCCAGCCAGCAGGGCACAAGTCCTCCAAGAAGCGCAAATTCAAGTCCTAGCCAATCAACGGAAAGGACACGCCCCGGGGCACGTAAGCGGGTGCGTTTTCCACACCCGTTGGAAACGATAGCCACCGCAGAGGGTGATGGACTAGTTGTCGGGACAGGCGCAGTAGTAACAGAAACACTAGTTAATAGGGTGATGGTAACGGAGGCCACACCAACGCCAGGTCAGGTGACACAAGCCGATATTGAGTCACCGACGGCTAGGGTTGCTGTGTCCCCACCCGCACCAGTAGTAGATAAGACAGTAAGAATGGAGGCTGCACCAACGCCAGGTCAGGTGACACAAGTCAGTATCGAGTCACCGACGGCTAGGGTTGCTGTGCCCCCTTCTACACCGCAAGCAGATAGTTTTGCGGGGGTCACAGACCCCTCGATCACAGTCAATAGTACTGCTACGGCAGGGGTGAGCGCAGAGATAACAGGGGCACAACAGTAGTCGTGGCCGTACACCTTCACCTGAGGTGACGACCATCCGCAATAATGTACAGGCGGACCCTCACCCATCTCCACCCGAAGACGATGTCGCACAGGCGGCTAGTGAGGATGATGGTAAAATGGACGGGCTAAGTTGCCGTGTCCGCACAGCGGACACCTGCGTAAGCAAGGCAGGTTCCATCCCAGTCGCCTCACTACAGAAAACAGCCCTTTTTGAGAACAAGGTGATTCAGATTAAAGCCAGGGCGAAACAACAAATAGCACCTCAACGGTCTTTGCTCGGTCGTGGTGTTCGACTAGCCCCGGGAACGGTGGCCGGTTCCGATATTAATCACCCGAATATACCGCATATTGACCATGCACTCCCCCCACACACAGACAACATATATACTGCATCACCATTCACAGCACAGAATCCTGTAGTGCTCCCGGGCCCACGGGATGACACAAGCGTTGCTCCGGCGGTAGTTAGCCAGATGGGACTAACACCCTTGGTGGACGCGGACAAGCTTGGCGATGCACAACGCCGGATGGCACGCAGGTATGCTGAGATGGAACTGCAACAAGCCCTCATGTCGACAGCCGAACCCCAGGACCTCCCTGCAGCGGAGGCAAGGGACATGAGCTACACCCGTCTATTTTGGCGGGAGCTCAACGCCCACCTGGACACCGGTAAAGATAGCATGGCACAAATCACCTTCGCGGGAAAAAAATTTATAGATAAATTCGGAAAGTTATTCGACGCGCGAAGGGAAGCTCGGATATATCCGGGGTGCTAACGACGGAAGAAGTGCGATCATTGGTCGTATACCGTTGACGGTGGAATTCCCGACTGGCATGACGTACACAATACACGTCTTGGTAGTGCCAGATTTCCCGGGAACGATAGTGCTGGGTAAACCTGATCTGAAGATGATGGAAGCTCAGCTTTTATTAGGGCAGGATGTAATTAAGTATGGAAGGGTCCGACATGTGGCGGAATACCCCATACTTAACCCTAGTCCAAAACGTCCGGTAGATCATCCGTATAGGGGGAGAGCGCAGGTGACCTTGAT
>WBZZ01005883.1:0-21036 GCA_019918135.1 Paulinella micropora | reverse complement strand
AAGGAGAAGAAGGAGGAAAGGGAAAGACAAAAGAACTTAAAGGCTCTCAAAGAGGACGAGGAGGAGGAGCAGGAGCAGGAGGACGAGGAGGAGGAGCAGGAGGAGACGAGGAGGAGGAACATGGAGAGGAGCCTCGAGGTGGCAAGGAACCCCTCAGAGAGGAAGAGGAGGAGGTCGGGGATATACCCCTTATGGAGGGAGAGCTGTTCGAGCTCCAGCCCCCCCACCCAGAGGAGGAGGAGGCTCATGGGCAAGCTCCAACCCGAATTTCGGTCGAGCTCAGGCCTACAACACTGCCTCGGAGACCGATACGTCATCCCACCCGGACACTACTCAAGGTAATCGTTTCGAGGGCGGAATGACTGGAGGGGGGAGAAGAGAGGAAGGAGAAGACTGTGAAGTTTAACTCTAAAGTCACAGTGCTTTCTAATGCTGTTGTGCAGACTGGGCCAACGCTTCCTCAATCTGAATACATAGATGTGGGTACACAGAGACTGCAGCCCCAAGGTAGTCTCATACCCGTTCATACATCACGGTTACCAATGATAACTGATGCAAATAGGAAGGCGAGACTTGCGATGGAGGCGAGGAGGCCAATGGCAGACGTATCGCCTCGGCCAAGCAAACAACCACGAACAGACTCAATGTCTACGATCGCGGCGGGTGGCGAGCAAAAAGACAATGTGTGTACTCAAGTGCCACAAGAGAATGTCGCTCACATAGTAAACGCACCGATACCGCAGAATAATAAAAATGTTAATGAGGTGAAGCAGGAGGAGAAGAAGGAGTAGTTGAAAAACTTAGAGACAAGACTCCAAAATTTGGAACGTAAAGTTCTTGTTCTCGCAGTCAATATACACAGGCCCGATGCTCTGTGTTATACGGAACTTTATTGTGAAACATTGAAGACAATATTAAAAGTTGGTAATGATACGATGGCGAATATTAATATTGTCCGCCGGAAGTTTTTAAATCGATACCGGGACTGGGTGAACGGAAATATAAAAAATTCGACTGGCACTCTGAAGGGAGTGAGTAGCCGGACGGTCATCACGGGAATCATCACACTGACCTTTAAATTAAAATCCGCACGAGTATACCGCATGGACCTTTATGTCGTCCCCGGTTACCACGGGTCAATATTACTATCGTATGACTAATTGGCTACGATGGGGGCTGTGATTGATTGCGACGCACGGCGAGTGATATATGGAGTAAAAAGAGGAGAAAAGAACGATATTGATCCCTTCAACGCTACTGACTCTTATGAGGCTTATGAGCTGAATCTAGCGACGGATCACAAAAAGATGGCCATCGCACATGAGGCACTTGAGGTGTACGTTCACCCCCATGTCGTAAGACCGGATGAGCTGTCCTGGACCGACAATTGGGAATCCCAAGTGTGCACTGTCACAGTTCCGACATGCCATTGGGACAAAAAGTCTATTGATGACTTAATCGAGAAGCGAAAGGAGGAGATTATATGTGTCGCACAAAGAAGCCCGTCGTTGGCGAGATTCGCGGAAGGAGTAGGAACAGATGTCCATATTACTAACGGATACTGTTTCCATGCCAAAGTAGGAGAAGAAAAAAGGGAGGCGTTTGTACCAAGGAGAACGGGGCGAATCCCGGATACTCCACCAGAAACTATTAAAAGTTTTATTACTGATTTCTGGGGTGACGAGCCCACGTGGCCGCGTTCACTGTCTGAAGTGAAGAAATGCTTACGGACTTTATTCGAAAATAATAAGCCGTATACTATTATCCTGCCATATAATGAGAAGGCGATATGGGCGCAGGAAATAAGGGACCGGCTTATTGATCATCCTATACCGGTACCCTCTCGCAAGCAACAGCTAGTGGTGGCTTGTCGTATGGGAACTCGTGAGCAGAGCAGTGCATACAAGCGGAAGCTCAGAGACCTCGACAAGTTGAAATTGATACCGCAAGCATTCACATGCTTTGATGGTTTTTACACCCGTAAAGCTCCTTTGCAATACGCGAGACTCATTGACATGCTGGTGGAGCTCGGTAAAGATGATGAGCCGGACACGGTCACGTATGAAAAGACGGGCCTAGATGATGTCTCGGAAGAGGACTTAGGCTTGGAGGAGGACAGAGAACCCCTCAAGCAACATAAGCAGATGTCTGATGAAGATTTTCAAGAGGCGGCACGGAACATATTGGAAGAAGGAGTAGGCACGGAGAAGGAGAAGGAGCTTTTAAAAGCCAAATTAGAGGCGCACAAGGAAATTTTTGACCCTCCACATGCAGGTGGTGTCAAGCCTGAAGATTTCACTGCGGTTATTTACAAAATACCGGGTGCGGAGCCGTCACCGACACCACGAAGGGCGAATTTGAGTATACATGAGGCGAAGATAGCGGAGGAGCCAGCAAGACAGCTGCTCAATGAGGACTTTATTGAGAGATCAACATCTCCAATAGTCTCACAACCGAGAATAGTTCCGAAGCCAGGAGGAGAATGGCGCCTGACAGTTAACTATGCTCGTGTTAACAAGGTGCTGGAGGAAGAGAGAAATCATCTCCCGACATTAGAAGAAGGAAGGAGAGTACTGCGGAATGCAAAATTCTATTCGGTCATTGACCTTAAGAATGGCTTCTGGCAGATACCACTGGAGGAAAAGTCCAGATGGCTGACGGCGTTTGTGGTGGGTATGGAAATATATCGATGGAAAGTGCTTCCGATGGGCCTCAAGCAAGCCCCAGGACTTTTCCAGAAGGCGATGCAGAAGATGTTGAGCAGTCAGTACGATGATCTGACAGACAGAGGTTTTATGAGAAGGAGGGGACAGAAGGCGGGAGAATATGCATTTTGCTATATCGATGACATTATCGTATACTCCAACACAATGGAGGAGCATATCGATCATTTGTCCGATATATTCAGGCGCATCGGAGCTTTTGGCCTGAAGTGCAATCTAAAGAAGTGTCAACTTGCCAAGACGAGTGTAACATACTTAGGGTACGAGATCTCCCATAATCGAGTCTCGATATCCAAAGAGAAGAGGGAGGAGATTATGAATCGACCGATACCGAAGAACCGCACTGAATTGCACTCATTCCTTGCGATGGCGCAATACTATAGCCAGTTTATACCCGATTGGGGTGCAACACGGGCTAAGTTGGAGAAAATGATAGATTTTGGAGACTCTGAGAAGTGGGGCGAAGAGGCTTTGCAAGCGTTTCATGCGCTCAAAGATCTCATTTACAAAGACCCGAAAGACGGAGGACTGGTGTTAACGATGCCCGACTTTACGAAACAATTAGTAGTCGATACAGACGCATCTAAGTTTGCGATTTGGGCTGTATTACAACAAGAGGATGAGGAGAAGAAATTACGCCCAATCATGTTTATTAGTAGAAAGTTGTGTGCGGCGGAGAGAAACTATTGCACAAGGCAAAGAGAGGCGTTGGCGGTAGTATGGGCCCTCAAGAGGCTCAGAGAGTATTTGTGGGGAGGACCTCAATTTATTGTCAGAACTGATCATCATAACCTGTTATGGTTGATGAATCATGAACAGACGGGACGGCTGGCGCGGTGGCAAGCGTTCTTG
The DNA here is from genome assembly GCA_019918135.1 of Paulinella micropora. Classification (NCBI taxonomy): domain Eukaryota; phylum Cercozoa; class Imbricatea; order Euglyphida; family Paulinellidae; genus Paulinella; species Paulinella micropora. The sequence continues at coordinate 17,461 of WBZZ01005883.1, read as the reverse complement.
TCTTGTTTCGATTTTGCAATGGTCCATCTACCGGGAAAGCGAAATGTGGTCGCTGATAGCCTCTCTAGGCTAGAGTTTAACTCAGAAGTATCGGCGTTGGTGTCCACGGTGGAGATGGAAGACTTGTCCACTGACAAGGTGTATGAGGTCAGCCACATTGAGGCGATGGAGATGGCGAGTGGAGTCCGATATGACCGCACAGGTCTACGGTACAGTCCACAAGGCCCGGATCACGGGATATGTTGTGAGCTACATACCCAGGAGGACGCTGAGTGGTCCTATGAGGTATATGAGAATGCGAAGGCGAACATAAGAGAGGAAGAGGAGACGCAGGAAGCTTATGCGGAGCCTCCTCAAGAGCGGAGAAGTGACCTAGACGATGACCCGGAAAGAATCGGGGTACGGCTAGAAGATGGTACTATCCATATAGCCTCGCCTACCGCATGGAGGCAACGACAGGCTCAAGATCCGGAGTTTAAAGAACTGATACAGTTATATCAGAACCCGGATGAGCTACGGATGACGAAAGCGATCAAAGATCAAATGAAGGAGTTGGAATGGAGAGATGGTCTACTGTGGTACAAGGGCCTTCACGGTCGCTATGCGTCACAGCCGGACAAATGGACCCTTTGGGTACCGGAGAGTCTGAAACGATTTATATTTGTCGCAGCCCACAATTGCCCACTTTTGGCGCATCCGGGTCGACAACGAACTCACATGTTCGTAGCGAGGCGATTCTGGTGGAAGAAGATGAAGGAGGAGATAGATCAGGCGGTGGATGCATGCATCCCGTGCAAGATAAGCAAAACACCACTGAAGGCAAATTTCGGCCTGATTGGCGAATTTCCTCTTCATGCGGCGATGTTTGAGTTTATACACATTGATCATATGGGACCTTTCCCAGAATCGAAGGATGGTTACAAATACCTCCTTACGGCTATTGACAGAGCCACCAACTATGTGTGGATCATCCCTGTCAAAGACGTTACCGGCAAGACGACGGCCGAGGCGCTGATCGATAGGATCATCTCACAGATCGGAGTACCAAGAAAGATATGTTATGATCGAGGCTCGGACTTTAATAGCGAGGTCATCGACAAACTATCTAAATTTTACGGGATGAAATGGCAATACGTTACTGCCTATACCCGCGAGCAAATGGGAGAAATCGAGCGGGTACACAGACCCCTCAAAGCCTCGCTAAAGATGTATTGCACGAAGAAGGAGAATCAAAGAGCATGGGTCGAGGCAGCACCATCATTTGCGTTTGCAATGAACTGTCTACCCTCTACGGCGTTAGGAGGCTCGAAGAGCTCAATCTCGCCATATCAGTTAGTATATGGGCGTGAGCCTGATATCCCGACTTCGCTCCTTCACCCAAAAGACACTTGGGCGGATGCGGATGAGTTGTTTGGGATGAGACTTAGAGTGAAGATGGAGGCGGAACAAATAGTCAGGGCGCATAGAGAGGCGGAGCGCCGAAAGACTGATGCTGAAGGGGTGCGACAAGCGCACTTGGATCAGATCAAGTTCCAGGTCGGGGATATTGTACTATTGTACCATCCTCAAGTCCCGAAGGGAGTCAGCTCTAAGCTGTTCACTCACTGGAAAGGACCTTATCAGATTATGGAACAGCGGGACCTCTGAATTACAAGATCAGGGGTAGAGGGAAGGTGCAAATTGTGAGAAGGCTGATTAAGTATGATCCCTTCTTACTGGAAGATGAATCCGTTGAGGAGGCGTTGAAACGGATGAAGGATGATTTCAAAGAGGTGCCGCCCATCCACAAGGAGGCTGGCATAGACCAAGACGATGCTTATCGGGCACCGATAGCTGAGAAGGAGGAGAGTGAGGTGGACAGCAAGGAGAAGACTGACCGCATAAGCGCGGTGGGGACTCAGTCTAAGTCTCCGCGAGAGCATAGCGGAAAGAAGGAGAAGATCACAGAGGCGCAGCTAATGAGAGCGCGGAATGATCTTATCAACGACCAACCGAGGACGGCGATGAGGTCGATGAGATCAAAGGACGTCCACCAGGAGGAGGAGGGAACGGACACTGACCCAAACGCGGGCAACGTTGAGATTGTCCATGAGCGATGGAAGGAAGGCGATGCGATAGCAACCATCGCATGGGTGAAAGATGCTTTCTATCTGATGAGACCAGCGGAACAACATGTCGCTGATGACACTCTCTCAGACTTATACTTGATGCGGGTCGTGGCGGTCCCACGACAGATGCGTGTCACACGGACACTCAAAATATCATCAGCCGCAAAGATAGTACAACCGATACTCCAGTTCTGGAGAAGTATGGACCCGGTGGAGGATCCAAAGGCAAGACATTATCTGCCAGTATATAAAGACGCAAAAAGTCTCGAGACATGGGATGATACAATTACTCCCAGAGACAAGGATTACACTGCGTGGACCATTCAGACACTGCCAAGAGGAGTGCTTGATGTCCCTTTTGAATTATCGTTGGGCGGAATCCCTAATAAGATCTGGGACATTCTCGAACAGTCAAAGTTCGATCTGACTTTTGTTGGTCGTCCTCCACCAGGCAAAGAAATCCGCGCCAGACGACGAAGGCAGTGACAAAGAAACTGTTTTTCATTATGCGTCTCAAATAAACTGATTGATTGCCCACGGCGTATCATGATTTGATCATGCATCATCAGTTATCAATATGAATATTAAAATGACTCAGTGATATAACTTGGCATTCGATCGCAACATACGAGTGCGAAAGGTCGATCGACGATGATACTACACCGTATACGGGGATCGCTAGTGTATTGAGCGATGGTGTTCCCGGGTATGACCCTTTCCAAGTCCTGGGATGATGTTCTCGAAAATGAAATGTTCTCTGAAACTTTCATTAAATTATTTTTTACGATACAGTATATACTGTCGTACCTGAGCACAGTCAATCTCTACTTGTTGTGTCGGTATATCGCAGGGTCGGGTACATACACCTCGACTTCGGATATAGCAATTAGGACTGGCCCCCTAATACTATATCATAGGATATCCGCCTTATACAAGGGTATGTCATTAAAAAAGACAATGTACTTACGATCCCTGTGAATAATAATAATAATAATAATAGTGTATCTCCTGCCAATTGCTGAGCCAAAAGGCCATGTGCATCCAGTCCTCCATTCCATAAGGAAAGTCTCCACACCAATCGGTGGAATAAAGGAAGTGACGGCATAGAACATTACTCTAGGAGCTTTATACCAATCAGCCCATGGAAAGGACCGATGGCCTATGTACTCCCTAATACTAATAATAATAATAATAATAATAATAATAATATTTACTACATCTGAGGCGTACTGATGCAGCTAATGGCATATCCTCAACGGACATAAGCCTCCAATACCCTTGTTCGAGGTCCTCCACCCCCCCGTGTCAGTCTCTCGCCTGATGATCGGGGCCACCGATGGAGCTCCTGAGGGCAAGACTGCACTAAGCCGAGGTTATTCCGCAGTCCCAGCAACCTCTTGCAAGACGTCACCGAATGTGCAAGTGCATACACCAAGCGCGGTTGCTAGAGCTGCCTCGAAACCCCACCCATAACAATCTGGTGTCTGCTGGGTCCTGGGCTATCAACCAGCATATGCGGAGTTTAAGATCTTTTACGCGCGCAACGACCCTCCTCCCCAGCATCTACCACCAAAGGGTTATGAGTTGGCGTCACAGTTTAACGCCTTGAGGCCATTGGGCTGGAACTCTGTTTAGCAAGTGTGACTAGGTTTTTTCATCGGGATTTCCCTCAAATATGTCACAGTCAACACTCCAAGGCAGATTTACTATATCTGAGGCGTACTGATGCAGCTAATGGCATATGCTCAACGGACATAAGCCTCCAATACCCTTGTTCGAGGTCCTCCACCCCCCCGTGTCAGTCTCTCGCCTGATGATCGGGGCCACCGATGGAGCTCCTGAGGGCAAGACTGCACTAAGCCGAGGTTATTCCGCAGAATAATAATAATAATAATAATAATAATAATAATAATAGTGCTTCTCTGTCAATGGCTGATGCATTTCTGCACATGCGCCTCCATCGTCTCACCCGTGAGGGGAGTACGAAGAATTGACGATAAGCTCTAATGACACCCCCGCAAGGGCAGTTCCAACACTTCCAGACGGGCCGGTATGTTCAATGAAAATACTGGTCCAGAAATAGACAGGTATGTTCAATGAAAATACTGGTGGCACCGACGGGAATCGAACTGGCGACAGGGCCCAGATGGTAGAACTTGACCACTGGGCTATCACGGTGTCCATAATAATAATAATAATAATAATAATAATAATAATAATAATAGTGCTTCTCTGTCAATGGCTGATGCATTTCTGCTCATGCGCCTCCATCGTCTCACCCGTGAGGGGAGTACGAAGAATTGACGATAAGCTCTAATGACACCCCGCAAGGGCAGTTCCAACACTTCCAGACGGGCCGGTATGTTCAATGAAAATACTGGTCCAGAAATAGACCGGTATGTTCAATGAAAATACTGGTGGCACCGACGGGAATCGAACTGGCGACAGGGCCCAGATGGTAGAACTTGACCACTGGGCTATCACGGTGTCCATAATAATAATAATAATAATAATAATAATAATAATAATAATAATAATAATAATAATAATAATAATAATAATAATAGGCTTCCTCAGACTATAGCATCAGATCCAGATCCTGGACATGTGCCTCCATAATAATAATAATAATAATAATAATAATAATAATAATAATAATAATAATAATAATAGTGTATCTTCTGCCAATTGCTGAGCCAAAAGGCCATGTGCATCCAGTCCTCCATTCCATAAGGAAGGTCTCCACACCAATCGGTGGAATAAAGGAAGTGACGGCATAGAACATTACTCTAGGAGCTTTATACCAATCAGCCCATGGAAAGGACCGATGGCCTATGTACTCCCTAATAATAATAATAATAATAATAATAATAATAATAATAATAATAATAACAACAAGGAGATCAAGGGGGGAATACAGCACCACGTTGCTTGTATTTTTTATCAATAGTACGTCTGTTCTTGACATACTGCAGAAAAAAAAAAGAAATTGAGGGGAAGGAGTTCAAAATTTACAACTTCGGAAAGGCTAGAGAATCCGCTTTGACGTGCAGTATGAGGATATATTTATCGTCTTTTAGCGTCTATCCGTGGGTCGATGCGCTGTGTGGCATGACTCCATAGCGCATACTATTTGCAGAAAGAAATCAGAAGGTGTATGACGAAAATGCTATTTCCGTCATAAAATCTGGAGGGGGTACTGTAGGCATCACCCCCCGGATAGCCGGTAAAAAGTACCTTTTCCTGGTGACAGGTGCACCAGCTTCTTTTTCAGTATTATTTGTCCGGATTGGACCTGATGCCATTTTATTCCTGGTCTGTTGCCGTTTTCCTTTTTGGCTTCACTGAGCTAATACAACGAGACATCATTCTCATTCGTGAGAACTGTGTATTACCGACTTTTTTCTAGCTATCGTTGGGGGCATTACATATGAAAAATCGCGAACAGGACGCGCCGCGTAACTTGACTGGCAGGATCGTAAGTAATTGCTCTAACGACACCGTTACTATGATACGGCCGGTTTTGAAGTATTAATTAAGATTATAGTTCCAACAGACACTAATGAACCGCAGTGGGAGAGGAAGTAGTATATATGATTTTGCTTAATTCATTAATATAATACGAGTACTGCGACGACCCGGCGTCACTAAGGTTCGTATTTGCATTCTATCCCGAGGTCGGTCGGCGGGGGCGGAAGTTCGACTCCTCGCGCGCGATCGGGGGGGAGCCTCGGAAGAGATTATGCCGGCCCACCCGGTATATAATAGCAATACTTACCGTTCCGGTCTGTCTTTTATTCTTGGTCTGAACATTGCGGAGTCCCTACTTTAGGTATTCCTCAGTCTTCATATCGTTAGAACAGTTATCTCTTTATCTATAATTAAATATCCTAGTATCGTAACAATATTGTTATCTGTCCGGCTGCTCAATTCCTGCACAATTCTTTTTAAAATTGTTGGGAAAAAGGATGTTTGGACGAAACGTCAAAAAAGCGTCACGAACGACTGGAGTTTCACACAACTTGAAAGACAAATTTGGCGGTGCCAGCGGTATGGCAAACACATTGTTGATTAGGTTCAACTCGTGCCCTGCGGGCCGAAAATCATTTCGAAAAAGTTGTTCGATTGTTCGTTGTCTGTGATAGCCATCTGATTCATTAAGTTAGACAGCAGGATGACAGCCGCTGACTTCTTGTAGTGTAGACTAGCGCTAGTTTATATTACCAATATTGGTATAAGAAATCATTCAACACCGGTAGCTGAAGTATGTAAATGTATCATTCGTAGCAGTCTCTCTTTTGCTATACACAGATTTTGAATAGTAATGTAACGTTGAAGCATGCATAAACCTTTCACACTTACAGAAAGAGAGAGAGAGAAAGAAAGAAAGAAAGAAAGGAAGAAAGGAAGGAAGGAAAGAAGGAAGGAAGGAAGAAAGAAAGAAAAAAAGGGAAGGAAGGAAGGAGAAAGAAGAAAGAAAGAAAGATAAAAAGATATAAAGATAGAAAGATATAAAGCAGACACATAGTGGGGACGTTCGCTGAGGAGCTAGGAAATTATGCGGATTGGGATGCAGAATTGTGAATATGCGTAGAATTAAGCTAAAGCTCAACGTTCAAGCCGCGCACTATTTTTTCTTCTTTTTCTTTTTCTTCTTTTTGGAATCCTTCTGCTCACCGTCGGGCTCGGCATCTGCGTCCTGACTACTGGGTCCAACTGTTGCCTGACTACTGCCTGCCACTGTTGCTGTGGAGGCGGCCGCACCTCCTGTGCTGGTGTCCACTGGCGAAGGCAAAGAGGGCGAGACTTGCCGTCGTCCGTGCCTGTCCTGGAAGGAGCAGAGGCGGTCCGGGCTTGGCCAAAAGAGGTCTGCGGAGGGTGCAGAGAGAAGCGGTAAGGAGTCGCGGCCGAGCAAATAGGAGTCTGTTTCCTCTTCTCCAAAGCCAGCACTGGAAAAAGGTGGTGCCGTTCGAAGGAGTATGTCAACGTGAACTCCGAAGAGCTATGTCCTTTGAGCTGCTTGGCCATGTTGGTTTCCAGCATGCCGTTCAGCACACACACCTGCTGCAGCTCCTTGATCTGCGCGCATATCACACAGTACAGACGCGCGCATGAAACAAGACAAGACATCAAGACAAGACATGCTCCACACGTGCTCCACACGTGCAGCCTCAAGCGAACAAGATGCTACAATGGATGCAAAAAGTTGTCCCTACAAGACTGCTCCCCCTTCGCTATGTGCTGCAGAGCGGGGCGCACAGGACTGCAGGGCGAGGGTAGACCTTTTTCTTGTCTTCTTCGCTAGGGCCTTGCGGATGCGTGTACGCCAACTGCAACTTCTATTCACACACAGACCATCCTCTGGTGTGTGTGCTTATTGGGTTGCACCACTACGCTTGAGTGAACACGCAACAATGCTGTTGCAAGGGCAACCGAGTTTGGCAATGCTTGTCATGTGCTGAGACTCACAAGGCGCTGTCAAGCAGCAGGAAAAGAGTGGGCGGGAACCTTGAGTGCATTGGTGAAGAACTGGCGGGAGGTGGCCAGGTGGTCCTGCTCCCCGTTGGCGAACTCCGCCATTTGATGGCGGTAGCTGCACACACGCACCCCAACACGCCTCTCCTCCAACGCGGCTCCCCTCTCCGCTAGCAGCCCGACTCTCCAGAGCACGAGCATCTCTCTGCATACCTCCTACTCCTCACCCGTGCAAAGGTGGTGGGAGCAGATACGCAGCTATTTGTGTGTTTGACATACAAACATATTTATGTGTTGCATATATACGCAGTCATTCATGTGTTTGACATACAAACATATGTATGTGGCTGATGTTGCGTATGCGCGGGGTCGGGTTGTGGGGCGTACTGGTCCATGGTGCGGTGCGGAGGCTGCGGCACGCGGTGCAGGTCCGAGAAACGGTTCAGAAACCTGCACACGCGCACCACATACACATACACACACACTCACACACGCCTGCCTCCAGCGCCGAGGCTGGACCCTTGCGATTCGGTCCGTAAATACGTAAATAATACATACATACATACAACATACATACATACATACATACATATATACATACATACGTACGTACATACCTACGTACATACACATCTTTCCGCTAGAGCAGTGCAGACTGACCATACATCGGCGTAGTCGTCAGGCACCTGCAGCACCGTCACCCCAGCGACTTGATGCCTGCCCAACAACAGACAAGCAGTCTATGCATACTGGACACGTAGGCATACATATCATTCATATTGTACACATATGTACACATATGTGTGTGCATGTACACGTCCAGGGGATTGATGCATAGTTGCAAGATGAAGACATGTCCTATTGCGCGCTTGGAGTTGGTGCACTTCCGGGATGCTCCTGTGTGTATGGCCATGCTGCAGTGTGTGTCTGTGTGTGTGTGTGTGTGTGGGGGGGGGGGGGGGTGCTTACCTTGAATGGCGTAGACGAGAGCTCTGCACAGGTTAACGAACGCGTCGATCAGCACCACTGCAGCGCTTGGCGGGGATGCCTGTCAGGGTGTATCAGGCAGCAAACACGATGGGGACACGGTGTTTTGGAGACACAAGCAAGTTGGAGCGGGCACCTGCAGCAGCTTGAAGCGTGCTTCGTTGTCCTTGAGCGTCTGCGCCTTTGCGGAGCTGCGCCTGCCACAGAGCAAGCAGCAGCACGGGCACGCGGTGCGCATGTATTTATATGTGGCTATACTAAAAGATAGAGACAAAATGGACATATAGATAGATGGTGCGGGCGGTGGTGCATGTGCGCTCCGATGCGCAATGTCGAACGTAAACGCTTTGCTGGTTAACGATCCTGCTTATCTGCTTACTTCACCATAGCAGGTGCATGCCAAAAAGATAGGAGGGAGAAAGAGAAGAGGGGAGGGGTGGGGGGGAGGGAGGGAGAAAGATTTTAGATAAATAGCTGCTATTCATGTATTATAATACGTATGTCAACATAGAATAAGAGGGAGAGAAAGAAGGGGTGTACCTCGTTAGGTCGGTAGGCTAGGAGGCGGTTGCGGAGGCGTGCGTCGTAGAGGTGCTCCATGCTCCAGTACATGACCGGCAGCTCCATGTCCGCGTACCTGCGCACACCGCCACACAAATGCCGCCCGTGCCGACCCGCCAGTGCACCACAGGCGATTTGTGGAGGCCCGCATGGCTGGAGAGATCAGTTGGCGAGGGTGGCGATGGTGGTTAGGCAAGGGTGGACAAGAGGAGTGGGGTTCTACTCTATGGACGAGTGAGGCTAAGAACAAAGCAGGAGGTGAGGTCAGAGCAAGTGCGGTGAGGCGGGGGTCGAGCAGGCGGTGGAGCGTGCAGGTGAGCAAGCAGGGCACGCAGCAGCGGGTACAGGTTGAGCTCGAAGCCCAGTTCCAGATAGTAGCTCAGCAGCCCGATGGTCTGGTCGTACACGAAGGCAGAGAACGGGTACCTGCAGCACAGCCACTCACTGCTTAGCCAGACGCAAAGGGCTGGCAGGCGTGCAGGGCAGGGGCAGGGGCAGGGGGGGGAGGGGGGGGGGCGAACCGGTAGGGAGTGGCCTGTGTGGGTTGCTTGCTGAGGTCCACGCCCGCCTGCTGCAGCTGACGCAGGTGCACCTGGTCTGCAACAACAACAACAACAACAACAACAACAACAACAACAATCACAGGTGTAACCACAATAAGCAGGTAAGCAGCTGGGAGACAGATACCTCCCTCAAACGTGGCATACGAGGGTAGTGATGGTATTACAGAGCGTGTGGTTGGGGTACCGAGGTAGTCTGCTTCGGCCTCCATGATGGCCCAGTCGCTCAAAGCCGCCCCGATCCGCCGCCTGTACCAACACCGCACCAGCTGCACGTGTAGACCAGCCACACAGCTGCTGTACAGCACTCCACCAAGCCACGCCAGCATCCACACCTTCGGCTGTCTTTGTCACAGCAGCTGCCTAGCTGCAGCTCGCACTTGCTGGCAGATGCTAGGCTGTTGCGCCAATACTATTTGTTTGCTGCTTGTGCGTTTGCCAGGCATGCAAACTGCTGTGTGCTGTTGAGTGCTGTTGCGTGCCGCACTGCGGTGCACGGGACCTCTGCCGAGAGCGGTTTTCGCAGAGCAGGCGGAAGAGCATGCAGACGGGAGTTTGCAGCCGATGCACGTGTTGCTGCAACAAGCATCACAGAGCCAGCAGACGAGGCAAGTCGCAGTCAACAGAGAGAAAGATCTGATTCCATCTGTCTTTCGCTTCTGGCCTGGTGCGATGCATACTGCAAGTGGCAAGGGTGGTGAGTGTTGCCTTGAAGTCCGGGCTAGATGTGAAGCGTTCACTGCTGCTGCAGAACGCATGCATCGCTTTCCGCAGCAGTTCTGCACGTAGACACACACAAGCATTCCTCAGCGCTCATCAGACACTGCTACACAAACTACAAGGCCCATTCGCTCCAAGGTAGAGTTCTGCCAAAGCGGTCAGGCTGGTCGGTTGCAAGTACGATATGCTAGGATGGGGTCTGCAGGCTGTGCGGGCGTGACCGGTGCAGGGTCCCTTGCCCAGCAGGTTGGCCTCGCTGTGCAGCAGCACCATCAGACTGGACCGCGCCAGAATGCTTGGCCTCCTGCAACACCACAGCACACAACAAACACATACACTACATCTAAACTAGACCCGCCCTCTCTTGTTTGTTCCCTGAAAGCCTCTCTTTGGCATTTGGTTCCAAGCATGCATGTTACACGTACAGTTATTAGCCATGGAAAGAGCCTGCAAATAAGTATAATCATATTCACCACACAATGGCGCTTGTAATATCGTACGTATGGGCAGTGACTCATGCAGTAAATGTAAAATGTAGATGTGTATAGGAATACGAGTTAACGAAACGTTTCAAAACTTTTACACGTCGAAGCTATGCATTTCTCACTAATTTACGACACGAATGTGCACGTCTGTGTTGTCCGAAGTGGACACGTTGCAGAGAGGATGAAGATATGCACTTGTGTATCGTGCGACAGTCGACACCTTGCAGAAAGGCTGAAGAACTTTTCCAGCAGTTCCTGATAGCCTCTGAGAGGCAGCAGCGACGAATACAGCCCCACGTGCTCCAAAAACCGCTCCATCTCCTCTATTGCCTCCTCCCTCGTTTTGAGAGTGACTTGCCTGCCCATGCACATATATACATGCAACATTAGACCTTACTGCATCGTGCAAGTGGCGATTTTCAGGCCTCACGTGCGTGGATAAAAAACATATCACTTGAACTGCCTAACTTTGCGCGATGCTCCCTCTGACTTGCCTTCCTGCATGTCTTTTACCAAGGCAACATGCATATGCAAATATAAACATGAATATTACATGAAGTCGAATCTATAATAGTCTGTTCTGTAGAGAGGACCTCGGGGGGACGCCAGAAATGAAGTTGCGTCCGACCGAGGCGTAGAAGCCCGGTGGTGCCGGGGTACTTGCTCTCTTTGGCCTCGCCCTGCGGCTCCGCCTTGGCACCCTGCAGCGCCTCCTCTGGCGAGAGCAACTTGGGCTGCAGCAGCCAACACGCACCGTGCAGCCAGTCATGAGCAGCACGCACCACACAGCGTGCAGCCCGCCGAGTTACCGAGTACGGGTGTAGGGAGGAGTGCGGGATGGTGGTGGTGGTGGGTGGGTGGGGGGGGGGGGGGGGGGAGGGGGGAGCAACCTGTGGGGGCTCGAGCGGGGTGGCGTGCTGTGGGTGGTAGCCAGCGGCAGCGAGTCGCGCACTTGCCCCAGGCAGAGCTGCGCGTGCGCCACCAGAGAGGCCAGCGACGGCAGCGCCTGCGCGTCGGCAGCAGGAGCGCCTGGAAGAGCTTGCTGAGAGCCTTGCGGTACTTGAGGCGGCCAGCAGCGCCTGCGCCAGCGGCAGCTCCATGGCCGGATCCTCCTGCAGAGGCGGCACGGGCCCCGCAGCCGCCTTGATCTCCGCCTGCCCCGTCAACACATTGCCAGGCCCGCCAGTCTCCTTGCCCTTGTGCTTCTTCTTCTTCTTCTTGACTCCACCTTTGCTCCAGCCGCCGGTGCTCGACGTTTGGGCTTGATTCTGAACCTCTGGATTGCTCTGTTGAGGGGCAGCCTGAAAACAGAGGCAAACGTGCGAGGAGAGGCTAGGACGGAGCGGGGTGTGAACCTGCTTGTTCTGCTTGGCCTGCTGGATTTGGGCCAGCAGCACACTCATGGCTCCATCCAAATCCGCTGCTGCAGCCTCAGGCTCCACCTGACACAACATACGTTTTACTGCTGACTGTGCGCTCTAACTGCTGGGAGTTCATAGCACAAGGACCCAGAGATGCTTGATGACATCAAAGACTTCTGTGTGTTGAGGTGTGTGGCGTTACTCGCTATGCATATGCGCGCGCGCGCGCGCGTGTGTGTGTGTGTCAAAAGCTGACGTGTGGTGCCAGCTCAAATCCAAACAAAGGCGGCACGAAATCTTCCTCCTACACAAACACACACACACAAATGACGTTTGTCTTTGTGAAGTAGCGAGATGTGGTACCTCAAACACGTCTCCTTTCACGACAAGGTTCCTGGCTAGGGAACAAGAATGCAAGAAGGAGACAATGAACCGTTGCGCCAGACTGTCAGCCGCTAGCACTGGCTTATGTAGGTACAGACATGGCACCTATAAATTCCGCATACAGTAGGTTAGTGTGTCTTCGGCCGGCTGTACCAATGGTGTCAACGATGGAGTGTCCCGCATGCCAAGTCGCCTCCAGAGCCATGCATCCGTCTAAACGTGATCGCAAAAATAAGCCATGCAAGAAAGATGTAGCAGCTGACCCATCAGGGCAAGTGTCTCGTGTGCAGTCATCTCCTTGCTCAGCTTCCCTTCCTTCAACGCCCTGCAAAAACATGGCCTGTACGTCAAGCAACCGTGCAACCAGAAAGAAGCATAGGCGCGCGAGAGCCATTTTTGGAAAATATATCAGTGGTACCTTTCGTAGGACATAACCTGTCCTGGATTGATGCCAGCATCCATTTTTGCATCCATCAGCTCCAACGCCGAGATAGATTCATGGAGGTCAAAACTAACACAGAAAAACATATCGATCTTGCAAGAAAGTTTAAGACGACGAAATCCGCAGTTACATCTACTTCCTGTACATGAACGAAGAATGATTTGTGATTAGAAACAAATGATTTAATAACTACTTCCTGTCAATGAACGAGTGAGTGTGGTTTGTAACAGCACACAAATAATAATCGTCGCAGCTTAACCCATACTCCAGTTTTAAAACACAAGCTTCAGAGTTCTCTTCAGTGTGGGAGACCTTTCTGAGTGGATCATCTGCCCAATCTCCATACGGGAGCGACTTCTTTCAAAAAATCTGTGATATCCTCATACTTGTGCGGGAGACTCTGTGAAGGTTGCTCCTCTGCAAGTTCCGCCATATCCAAATATTGCCAACCGATTCCTTCACACCAGCAAAGACGTCTGTTTGATGTGAAAGAAGGTAGCCGAAGAGCCAAAAATGGTAAAGGAGCATGGATTCATGGTCTATTACCATTTCTTTCCTTCGGGCCGGATGGGTGTTCGTTTTTGCGGGAGGCGTCTTATCATCCATACTATGTCTGCTGTCTTGGTTTGTGTTGCATGTTTTCAGCTGTTGCTTTGAATCTTTGTTTTATTGGTGGTTTTTGTTTTTTATTTTTGCAGCGTACTACGCAAGTGTTGTGCAACTCTTTCCTTCGTTTTTTGTATTGCTTGATGGCTTGCCGCAGTTAAGTAGATGTGTTCAAACTCTGTTTTTTTACCAGGTAGCTCCTGCCGTTTGGAATGCTATTTCACTACTGCCATCCAAAATATCTTTATTACTTCCGTAGTACTTTCCGTGTGAAGTCATATGCACATTTGTCTTCGTGAACATGCGTGGTTCCCATGTTGTGCTTGGTGTCCAAAGTGTTTCCAACTGCATTTTGCGTGCATAAATCTACAGACTGACACAAGATAAAGCCACAGGCAGATAACTAACCAGAGCCGCTTAGAGGGAACGTAAGCAAGCAAAACGCCAAGGCGTGTGCTATGCAGGCTATAGAAGAAGAAGAAGAAGAAGAAGAAGAAGAAGAAGAAGAAGAAGAAGAGAAGAAGAAGAAGAAGAAGAGGAAGAAGAAGAAGAAGAAGAAGAATTCTTTAGGCAATAGCTGTTAGCAGTTACTCCATGAGTTATAATTGTACAATTATCTCTCTAAATAAAAAAGAATCTAAGAATCCAAGAAGAAGAAGAAGAAGAAGAAATTAGTTGTGAATTTTCTGTAAAATCTCAAATTCTCGCCACCTTCTAGTTGCTGCAGCAAATCCAATAAATCACAAAATGAATACAAAGAAACAAAAGCAGTAAATAGCATTCTACAGCACAACAGAGAAAAAAATATATTTAAAAGAAAAATTTTCTGCCATCTTATATAAAATGGATACTCGCAAAAGAAGAAAGCAGAAAACATTAAAGAAAGAAAAAAACAGAAATATACGTGTGTCTGTGGTAAGACTATAGGGATATATAGCAAATACACACACGAAAAATCAGATTTTCATATAGACTTTTTCGAGGAGAAAGCTTTGAAATCAATTGATTCTTCTTGATAAACCTATTAGCATCCAATATCGCTTGTCAGACTTTTTTCCCGTTGACTTTCCGACCTATTTGTTTCTTTTTTATTTTCTTCTTTCTTTCTCCTGCTTGTGGCATTTTGACTGGTGAAGTGTTAATTCCGATATTGTAACCTGATGTACTACTGATAATCACTGGTGATGTTGGCATGCAGAGACTCCGCCTCCGCACCTCCGGTTTTTGGTGAAGCTTTTTAAAAAAATGTTCCTATATATAGTTCTGAAAGAAAATAAAATAATATAATTACAAAAACCGCATCCACATACAAAAAGTTAAACATCTCTTTCGTTGCATCGTGATATTTTTCAATGAAGTATTCAAGGTCGTAGCCGAGGTCTGAATGTTTATACATGAGTTTAATTTTATCCACAGTCTGACCTGGAAAAATAAGAAGGTAGTCTATCTGTTTAATCGCCTCAGGTCGTAAGTCGTTAAGATACTGGCTGGACATGATCACATTTGATTTGTAATACCTATTTTTTTCAACAGGTCGCTCACGGACTTATCCCTTAAACCTGACCCTAAATCATCTAGCACGAACACGACTTCTGGTGTAATGTATTTGCTCGGTCTTTCTGCGGGGGCTTCTTGTTTTTTTCTCTTCTTTACCAAATAAAGAAACTTCGGCTTCGGTTTCTCCCTCTTTCTCGTCCGCACAATCTTGCATTGTTTTTGCTCCTCATCGGGTTTGTTAAGCTTGTCTAACTCGTAATCAATCACACTGTACCTATCCGTTTTTCAAATATGTGTATATAGCCATCGGGTTTCCCTTCTTCTTGAAGTGCTTCACTATTTCTTTGTAGATGTGGTCCTTGTGTATTGTGCTGGCAATAATAACAATACGGGTCTTTTTGTCAGTAGTTCGTTTCAGGATTTCAAACAGTGCGGTAGTCTTTGCCACTCTTCTTGCGAGCGAGAAGAAAAACATTAGCGAACGGCTCGTCAAATAATTTATATCCTTTAGCAAACTTGTATCAATCTACGATTTGCTTGACTGGTTTCCCCTTTACATTATTGATTTTCTCCGTCGTTTATATAAATATTATCAGAGAAATTCTAAACAAATAACAATTCTTCCGCCAGTGCTTCAGTCTCAATATTGCCATTGTCCATTTAAGCACTTTAAAAGTGTATTGCCCATCGGTCCATTAATAATACTAAGTTGTAGCTGAGATGGGAAATGTTTGCAGTGTTGCTGTCAGCGAATGTGCCAATAATCCAATACGGTCAATATGAAGGATTTTTGTTTCGTCTCGGCTAAATTATTCATATAGTGGATAAACTTAACATTCATTCTGGTTGGGGTAAAGTTCATTTGAATGTTTTTGTCAAATGTCTTGCTACCATTAACCCCGCCAGGAAAATCATTACTCAGAAAATAATCTTTTGGTATTTATAGTATGTCATTTGCGGAGATTTCACCTCCGCACCTCCACTGGTTTTGAGGAAACTTTTTCAAAAATTTCCTATATTACTGCTCATAAACTTTTTATTAAATAAATTTTCTGCTCGGACGCGCCTGATTTCTATTTACGGGTCAGCGAAAAAAGAATGAAAGTTGTCTTTATTGTATTCAAAAGTAATAGAAACTAAATTTAAATGTGTATATAAGCAGATGAGTGATTGGTGTGTTAGTTTTGATGAAGCTATACCTTTAATTTGCTAGGGTAGTGATGCTTCTTGGTATAAAAACTCAACTATATGATGCTCATTTCTTTAAACTAGAAGGTGATGGAAGGCATATTCCAATTAATAGTGTTAAAATACCTACATAAGTGTTAGCAACCTCATATGGTAAGTTCTTTTCAGACAGCCTAACAATACTAAGGGTTATAATGGCGATAATGATACCCATTTGAAATAAGTATTTAATAAGACAGCTGTCAGTTTTTCGCTTATTCAAACAGCAATCCCAGCTGTCCTCGTATTCGTGGTCTAATTTTTTTCTTCCTGTTTAATTGAACATCTAGGAACATATTTTCAACTCTGGTGTCAGGTCTTCCGTCTCTATGATTGGTGGTGGTGGGTGTAATCTAGGATGCATTGGGAAATACTTCCGCTCGGATTTCTGCTAATTGGTTAGATAGATCTTGTAATATATTAAGTAAAGTTTTATTTTCTTTTTCTAAATTAACTACCTTTTCCGCCATATGTTGAAAGGCACTGACTAATATTGGTATAAAGTCTGTTTATGATACTCCTTCAAGGTTGCTTTCCCCATCATCTGCCTTCATTCCGCTTTCAGATACAAATTCAGGAAATATTTTTTTTACTTCGTCTGCAATAAATCCATGGCTCTTTTTTTTCTTTCTTCTCGTCTGATTTCCAATAATATGAATAGCAGTTTATTTTCATTAGTTTATCGCAACAATCACTGCAATCTAATGTTTCAATATCTGATTTTACTCTTCTATCTGAACCAGAAGACCAAACATTAGCTCCTAATGTCATATAAATCCATCCACTATGAGGGTTCCCGTTTGAGTTTGATGTATTGAAAAAGGTTAAATTACCATCATTACATATACAAGAATAATTAGCACTAACAATTCCCTTCAATTGAATAAGCGGTTGGTTTGTATAACTAGGTCTTTGACTTATCGTTGTAGCCCTCCACCATTTACTGCTATTGATATCCAGAACTCGCCGTTAATAATCCTGATAATGTTAGTGTTGAAGAACAGGTCATAGCACTTCTGGCATAAATCTGGCTTGAGCTTCTCGAGTA
>WBZZ01005882.1:160000-180000 GCA_019918135.1 Paulinella micropora | reverse complement strand
TCTTCTTTCTTCTCTTTTTTCCTTCTTTTTTCCTTCTTTCTTTTTTCCTTCCTTCCTTCCTTTCCCTTCCTTCCTTCCTTCCTTTCTTTCTTTCTTTCTTTTCTTTCTTTTCTTTCTTTTCTTGATTTCCATTCGTTCATTCGTTCGTTTGTCCGTTCTTTCATTCTTTCATTCTTGTTTTCCGCCTTGGTTTCTGTCTTTCTTTCGTTCGTCTTGTCTTTTACCCATTTACTCAGGTGCTGAAAGAAGTGACCAACGACCTTCAATATCGGGCGGAAAACATGTGTTCCAAGGCAAGTGGCGGCGTTCAAGTTCCTGCAAACCAGTCGGGGGCCAATTAGAAATGTGATGGATCTCTTGCAATTTATGTCACACTGGCAGCAATCCTCGACGGCAATGCGTCCCAGTGTGATGGGACCAGTTTACCCGGGATGTGGAGCAAGCATGTAAAATATTAATGGTGGGAAACGCAATCGACCTGTGCTGTCGTTCAGTGAGGCAGGTGCGAGGCCATTGCCACCGCAGGGCTCCGACTGTGAAGCGCTCAGGACCGTCCCAGAGCGCTTCCGAACTGACCAGCTGACCGGGGCGGGAACCGTCATCTGAGGCGCTTAAACTCCGTTTGTTTTGAAGTCATTGACACTAATTTTTCTTTCTTCTTCGAGTCCTTTCTGGAGCGCGCCGTCTTCTTGAATCTTTCCTGACAGTTACCAGCCGGTTTAATACCGTTTATCTTGCAGTCGGAAATCCGTTCAAATGATGATCCCTCTTTCCTCTTGTGTTTCGTTCAACATTACTGTAGTAAGTAGTACTAGGGCAGTAGTATGAAGTCAAGTTGTAAAAATATGATTAGCCCTGCGCTGAGGCACGGTCGGAGATGATAGTCAAAGTCAAGGCGCGCGGGACTCTGACTCAGTGACTCAGCAAGTGACTCATATTGATAATTTTTCTTGGATCAGTGGTACGGCCGGTTTAAAGTGATTAATCAAGTTGAAGTTTGGCCTCTGCTTGGTAAATAGTTATCGGTGACCGTATTACAATAATATTGTAAAAGTCAGTGGCAGACGTGCGGCTAAACTTGTGGCTTTCTGAAAGTTTTAATTCAGTATTGGGCCGCGGCCGGGATCAGCCTGTTTTGTATCTGATTTTCAAGATTATTATTATTATTATTATTATTATTATTATTATTATTATTATTATTATTATTATTCCGGCCCGTCTGGAAGTGTTGGAACTGCCCTTGCGGGGGTGTCATTAGAGCTTATCGTCAATTCTTCGTACTCCCCTCACGGGTGAGACGATGGAGGCGCATGTGCAGAAATGCATCAGCCATTGACAGAGAAGCACTATTATTATTATTATTATTATTATTATTGCTGTTGACATTCAAGACAACAACAAAAATTAGTTTTTCATTTTTGTGTCAGATTTTCATTTTTGTGACAGTTTTTCATTTTTGTGACAAAAATTCAAATTTTCAAATTTAACGGTAACATTTCGCGAAAATTTACGATATTTTGCGGACGAATATAGCCGTTAATTTGAAAAATTCAAATTTTCACCCAAAATCAAAATTCCAACCAAAACTGAAATTCCAACCAAAACAGAAAAATCAATTTTTTTTTGTTGTCTTGAATGTCAACAGCAATATTATTATTATTAGGCACCGCGATAGCCCAGTGGTTAAGATCCGAGTCTACCATCTGGGACCTGTCGCCAGTTCGATTCCCGTCGGTGCCAGTACTATGATTTTCAAAGGATATTTTCTTTGAAAGTATTGGTCTGTCTGGAAGGCTTGGAGCTGCCTTGCGGGGGTGTCAGTAGAGCCTATCGTCAAATCTTCGTACTCCCCTCACGTGTGAGACGATGGAGGCACATGTGCAGAAATGCATTCGCCATTGACTGAGACTCGGAAGCACTATTCATGATTATCATAAGTTATTATTATTATTAATATTATTATTATTAATATTATGGACACCGTGATAGCCCAGTGGTCAAGTTCTACCATCTGGGCCCTGTCGCCAGTTCGATTCCCGTCGGTGCCACCAGTATTTTCATTGAACATACCGGTCTATTTCTGGACCAGTATTTTCATTGAACATACCGGCCCGTCTGGAAGTGTTGGAACTGCCCTTGCGGGGGTGTCATTAGAGCTTATCGTCAATTCTTCGTACTCCCCTCACGGGTGAGACGATGGAGGCGCATGTGCAGAAATGCATCAGCCATTGACAGAGAAGCACTATTATTAATATTATTATTATTATTATTATTATTATTATTATTATTATTATTATTATTATTATTATTATTATTATGGACACCGTGATAGCCCAGTGGTCAAGTTCTACCATCTGGGCCCTGTCGCCAGTTCGATTCCCGTCGGTGCCACCAGTATTTTCATTGAACGTAACGATCCGTCTGGACCAGTATTTTCATTGAACATACCGGCCCGTCTGGAAGTGTTGGAACTGCCCTTGCGGTGGTGTCATTAGAGCTTATCGTCAATTCTTCGTACTCCCCTCACGGGTGAGACGATGGAGGCGCATGTGCAGAAATGCATCAGCCATTGACAGAGAAGCACTATTATTATTATTATTATTATTATTATTATTATTATTCAGTATTATTATTATCAGTAGTATTATTATTACTAGTATTATTATTATTATTATTATTATTATTATTATTATTATTATCATAGTCACGGTATTATTCAAGTAGTATTTACATTACTAGTTAAGTCCCTGGTCCTACTGTTACCAATTGGTAATTTTTGATTACCAATTGGTTATTCTATTACGCAAAGACGGAAATATTGTGCCAAAATTGGCACAATATTCGTTACCGATTGGTAACTTTTTTGTTACCAGTTGGTAATGAAAATTACAAATTGGTAATCCCAGGGACTTAAACATTACTAGATGATGATGATTATTATTATTATTATTATTATTATTATTATTATTATTATTATCATAGTATTATTGGACACCGTGATAGCCCAGTGGTCAAGTTCCACCATCTGGGCCCTGTCGCCAGTTCGATTCCCGTCGGTGCCACCAGTATTTTCATTGAACATACCGATCCGTCTGGACCAGTATTTTCATTGAACATACCGGCCCGTCTGGAAGTGTTGGAACTGCCCTTGCGGGGGTGTCATTAGAGCTTATCGTCAATTCTTCGTACTCCCCTCACGGGTGAGACGATGGAGGCGCATGTGCAGAAATGCATCAGCCATTGACAGAGAAGCACTATTATTACTATTATTAGTATTATTATTATTAGTATTATTATTCAATGATCATAGGCACGGTATTATTATTATTATTATTTTAACGCAAACACTTTTATCAAGTTATAATATTATATTACCTAAAACTGAAACCGTAGGCTGCGCGGGTTTTTTTGTTTGTTTTTTTTTTAGACTCTCCTGAGTTTTTTTTTTTTTTTTTTTTTTTTTTTTTTTTTTTTTTTTTTTTTTTTTTTTACGCCGCTGAAGCACTCAGGCTGTTTTAACTTATGATAATGTATCTCTTTATATCAAGCCTAAGTTAATACCTCTTCTATTTTATCTCTTCTGCTTCCCACTCAGGCGGCTCTACGAGTGGCAAGTATTACTGTGTACATTCAAGTGTCAAACTCCGAGTCAGCGCCGCCATCGAATTTTACTTCAAGTGCTCAGTCACGAGTCAGGCTTTTGTCTGCGTATATAGTATTATAAGATCAGAAAGACATATGTCACGTAGTCACCAAACCGCCGTTGAAACCGTAGGCTGAGGGGATCAGTGATATGTTAGCCTGTCAGACTCTCAGTAGTGTATACCGTGACAGTTAAATTAACTTAAATTGCACTATTATAATTCAGTTGAATTCTACTACAGCCGCTAATCTCAAATCTAATCGTGCTAATCGCTAATCTGAAATCTGAAACTTAACTAAAATTCTATTAATATTAATATAGCTGAGTTTCAACCGACACTTGAATGTACATAGTAATATTCTATTAGTTGAAACAGTGGCAGTGCTTGCGTAAAAATCATATTGACTTCATAATCTTGGAGAATCTTATATTATTACAATAATACTTGCCACTCAGTAGCAGTAAATGTTATTAATAGAACTAATAATCATCAACGTTATTAATATTAATATTAATATTAACTCTAGTGTTAATAGTAATCATAGTAATATCAAAAATATTAATATCATTAATAATAATTTAAATTTTAAAAAAAAATTTAAAAAAAATGAACAATGCTTCAACAGACTGAATGAACTGCGTAAAGCGACTGAAACCGGTCAACTTGATTAACTCGGAAGTGTCACGTAATTTACCCCCCCCTCTCAATACACACACACACACACACACGACCCCTTTTTTAAAAATCTTTTTACGCGTAATATTAACTGGGCATCATGTTAGATTTTTACAATTATTACATATGATAACAATCCGGCCCGGCTGCCATGTGTGACAGTTACAGTAGCGTTCAGTGCCCTGGTCAGTGCGATGAGCAATGCATGATGCTACCGTAACTCAACCAAGCGAATAAACAACACAGTTTTAATACTAACACAAACCAGAATCTCCAGCTTCATCAGTCAACTAATCGACCTCTTCCATAACAGTGGATTCATCCTCGTCGAGCGGAGGCAGGTCATCATCTTCTTCTTCTTCTTGAGCTGCTCCGGCTTCTTTTCCGGCTTCTGCGGTGGCATCGCCCTCTTCCTCATCGTCGTAGATGGAAAGACCAAGCTTGATGAGTTTGTGGATACGGCTTGCGAAGGTGGCAGGGTTGGGAAGCGTGAAGCCCGAGGACAGCAGCGCCGTCTCGTACATGAGCCACACCAAATCTTTCACAGTCTTGTCGTTGCCGTCCTTCTCCAGCTTACTGCGCAGTTCCTTCACAATGGAGTGCTTGGGATTAATCTCCAAGGTCTTCTTGCTCACCATGTACTCAGACATGGAAGACTCACGAAGAGCCTGCGCTTTCATGATACGTTCCATGTTAGCGGACCAGCCGAACTGGCCGGTGACCAACACGCAAGGAGAGTCCACAATGCGATCTGAGACCACCACCTTTTCCACAATTTTATCGCCAAGAATTTCTTTGATCTTCTTGCACAGTGCTTCAAAGGCCTTGGTTTCCTCTTCCTTTGCCTTCTTCTCTTCATCGGTTAAGTCCAGCTCAAGACCTTCTTTGGTGGCGCACACCAACTTCTGGTCCTTGAAGTCTTTCAGTTGCTGCACCGCGTACTCGTCGATGGGGTCCGTCATGTACAGCACCTCGTACCCCTTCTTGGTCAAGGCTTCCAAGAAAGGAGAGGTCTCCACCACCTACAAGAAAACACGGCTACTGTAAGCGAGCACAAATGCAAGAAACACACACCACAAATTCAAGAACACACACCA
Organism: Paulinella micropora; assembly: GCA_019918135.1. Lineage (NCBI taxonomy): Eukaryota > Cercozoa > Imbricatea > Euglyphida > Paulinellidae > Paulinella > Paulinella micropora. Next base: position 174,584 of record WBZZ01005882.1, on the reverse strand, counting down.
TTCCCGAAATCCACAAGCCAAGAACACACCAAACCCTTCCACAACGACAAAAACAATAACCAAGCACTAACACAAGTAAACTAGCAACGGCGGAAAACAAGGCAATCTTCACTTACAGGACCTCTTTGCTCTCGCCAGTGATGTAGTAAATGGCCTTCTGGTTTTTCTTCATGCGATCCACATAGTCTTGCAGGGAGACAAGATCGTTGCCGCCCTTGCTTGAGTAGAAGCGCAGCAGTTTCTGCCAGCTTGGCTCGGTTGGCGCTGTCCTCGTGGATGCCCAACTTGAGGTTCTTGGAGAAGGCTTCATAGAACGTCTTGTAGTTTTCCTTGTTCTCCGCTATCTCCTGGAACATCTCCAGCACCTTCTTGATGAGGTTCTTGCGGATGACTTTGAGGATCTTGTTCTGCTGGAGGGACTCGCGAGAGATGTTGAGAGGCAAGTCTTCAGAGTCCACCACTCCCTTGATGAAGGACAGCCACTCAGGAATCAGGTCTTTGCAGTCGTCCATGATGAACACACGGCGCACGTACAGCTTGATGTTGTTTTGTTTCTTCTTGGGCTCGAAGAGATCGAAGGGCGCGCGCTTGGGCACGAACAAAAGCGCGCGGAACTCCAGCTGGCCCTCCACAGAAAAGTGCTTCACTGCCAAGTGATCCTCCCAGTCGTTGCTGATCGCTTTGTAGAAAGAAGTGTACTCTTCCTTAGTCACCTCCTCAGGTGCTCTGGTCCAGATAGGCTTCTGCTTGTTGAGAAGTTCCCACTCGGACGACTTCTCGGTCACCTTCTTCTTCTTCTTGGTTTTCTCTGCATCTTCATCCACTTCCTCCACTTCGTCTTCATTTTCTGGTTTCTCCTTTTCCTCCTCGTCGTCGCTCACTTCGCGCTCTTTGGTCTTCTCCACCAGCAGGCTGATGGGGAAGCCGATGAACTCGGAGTGCTTCTTGACTAGCTCCTTGAGCTTCCTCTCCTCCAAGTACTCCTCCTGGTCCGGCTTCAGGTGCAAGATGATCTTGGTACCACGACCTATCTTGTGGCGGGGATCGATGTCTTTGGCCACGCTGAACGCTTGCCCAGCTTCCGACTCCCACACGTGCTGCTCATCTTCGTTGTTCTTTGAATGCACCTCCACCTTCTCCGCCACCAAGTAAGCAGAGTAGAAACCCACACCGAATTGGCCGATCATGCTCAAGTCCGCTCCTGCTTGGATAGCTTCCATGAAATTCTTGGTTCCCGACTTGGCGATGGTTCCCAGGTTGTTGACGAGGTCCGCCTTGGTCATGCCAATACCGGTATCTTGGATAGTGAGAGTCTTGGCTTCTTTGTTCACGGATAACATGATCTTCAGTTCCTTCTCGGTGTCAAGAACGCTCTTGTCGGTCAAACTCAGGAAACGAATCTTGTCCAGAGCATCTACAAGACAGAGTACACAGATGAATGACGTTCGAATTTCTAGATAGTGGATTAATTACTCAAAGAACTATTTACACTATGAGTGATGTGGCAAAGGAATTAAATGTACCGCTGGCGTTTGAGATCAGCTCACGCAAGAAAATCTCTTTGTTCGAGTAGAAGGTGTTGATGATCAGGGACATCAGCTGGGCGATATCAGCCGCGAACACGAACTCCTGTTCATCAGCTTTGGTGGGCCCGGTGTATTCAGGCTCCTTGGGAGCAGCAGGCTCCTTGGGAGCAGCAGGCTCCTTGGGAGCAGCTGCTTCGGCTTCTGCCGCTTCTGCCGCTTCTGCAGCGTTAATGGGTTCAGGAGCTGCAGCCGCTTCAGCCGCGACTGCTGGTTCTGCTTCAGCAACTACGGGCTCCTCGACAGTCTCAACGACAGCATCGACTATAGACACCAGACAAGCCTCTTTTGAAATAAACGCAGAAGAAAAATGAACACACTCACACACACACTCTCTCACAGGCAAGACCCCCCTCCCCCCAAAAAAAAAAACCAAAACATACCCACAGCCACCACCGCCACCACTACCACATACATACATACACGCACACATGCATGCAAGCAGTCACAACGAATGAGCCACCAAAGAAACCCTCTTCGACACGGACACGAACACTTCGGTATCACACCGGCACACAGCGAGGACAAACGAAAAGCAGGGCCACTGCCACATCTACAAAAAAGAAAGCGAGACAGACATGCATACATACTAACAAGGCACCCTCTACTAAACAAAACGTGAATCTTGTGGCAAGGAAACAGAAAGTAAAGATGACCCTTCTCCTCCACAACTTCCTTGGCTTTCTTGGAGCCCTTCTTCTTGGAGCCCCCGCCCTTCTTCTTGTTGGATCCCGACTTGGACTTCTTCTTGCCTTTCTTGGGAGCGTCAGCCATGGCCAAGTCTGCACATAAAATACGAATTACGACTTTCGACCCGAATGTCGTACTTGATGCGTTTGTTGACTTCTTGCGATAAGCTACGGACTAAAAAAAACGCAAACCACTGGCAAGAAGAGAAAACTCGAAGAAATAATACACACAATCGAAAGGGACAAAATCGCCATTTGGAATCACATGGATAAGGTAACAGAGTACTTCTACCCCCTGTCTGAGTTCACTGCGCAGTTCTCAGGCAAAACAAAGTTTCCAGAAACGCGGCAAACCTGGCTCATCCGGCCTCCAGAAATACTAACCTTACTAGAAATTCGGCAAACCTGGCTCGTCCGGCCTCCAGAAATACTAAAGCCTTACTTTTTACCCAACCGTTTCGTGTGACGTGGCCGTTTTCTGTCGATGAATGGCCGTTTCACTGTCGATGCCGCTCTAGGTTGCGCGGGGCAGAAGAAATCCTACATTTGAACGGCATTAGCTTGAGAAAGGCCCTAACGATTTTGAATGGCCACGTCACATTTTTGAGATGTGTGGCAAACGGCATTAGCTTGAGAAAGGCCCTAACGATTTTGAATGGCCACGTCACATTTTTGAGATGTGTGGGAGAGGGAAAAATCAGTGCGAAAAGAAAGAACAACTTGTGGGATCTCTGTCAGACAACCATGAGAATAACTAGCACGCTCGGCTTCGCCTTTCTAGCTGGAGTCTTGTGCCTCCTCGGTGCCCAGCTTGCCCACGCTGCTGATGGCGAAGAGGCATCCCCCATGGGCACTGTAATCGGTATTGATCTGGGTACAACCTACAGCTGTGTGGGAGTCTTTAAAGACGGCCGTGTCCAAATCATTGCGAACGACCAAGGTAACCGTATTACTCCCTCGGTCGTCGCCTTCACTGAGGATGGCGAGCGCCTTATCGGTGATGCAGCCAAAAACCAAGCCTCCTTAAACCCTGAGAACACCATCTTCGATGCGAAGCGATTCATCGGGCGCCGGTAACTTTCTTGCCTTTTTTTTTTCTAGCTCTTCTCTCTTTCCATGTTTGGTGAGCAACAAGAAAACTCTAAAAATCAGTAACACTCGAAAGAGTTGCGTGCACAGTCGTGAAGCTTTCTAAACCCTTTGTTTTACTGCACACTACCTGTTCTGTATTCTCGACATCAGTTCTTGTTCCGTGTAAAATGGAAAGACATGTAAGGTCAATTATTTAAGAAGATCGTGATATGCCTCACTCGTTTTTATCGTATTAGTTTTGATCCTTTGTACGCGTACACTGACCTTGATCGTTTCTGACCCTTTATCCTGCGTAGATACATTTCCGCGTACCCTGACCTCTGCATGCTTCAGGCTTCCACGACCATAATTTTCACTTAGTCAAATCTAATCTATGATGTTTTGTCTTCAGGTTTACTGATAAGACCGTGCAACACGACAAGAAGTTGCTTCCGTTCGCAATTGTCAACAAGGATGGCAAGCCCGCGGTTGAGTGTGTGGTCAAGGGCGAGAAGAAGGTTTTTGCCCCTGAGGAGATTTCCGCCATGGTGTTGGTCAAGATGAAGGAGATCGCAGAGGCGTTCTTGGGCAAGGAAATTAAGCATGCTGTGGTCACGGTGCCCGCTTACTTCAACGACGCTCAGCGTCTCGCTACGAAGGATGCAGGTGTGATCGCTGGTCTGTCGGTGGAGCGGATCATCAACGAGCCCACCGCTGCTGCTATCGCTTATGGTCTGGACAAAAAGGGCAACGAACAAAACATTCTTGTGTACGACCTTGGCGGTGGAACCTTCGATGTCTCCATTCTGACTATCGACGAGGGCGTGTTCGAGGTGCTTGCAACCAGTGGTGACACCCACTTGGGAGGTGAGGACTTCGATCAGCGTGTGATGGACTACTTCATCAAGCTGATCAAGAAGAAGCACGACGTGGATCTCAAGGGAGACAAGCGCAACATGGCTCGTCTCCGTCGCGAGGTGGAGAAGGCCAAGCGTGCTCTGTCCTCTGTTCACCAAGTCAAGGTCGAAATCGAAGGCCTGCTGGACGGCGAGGACTTCGCGGAAACTCTGACCCGTGCACGTTTCGAGGATCTCAACGACGACCTCTTCAAGAAGACCTTGACCCCTGTCACTACCGTCCTGAAAGATGCTGGTCTCAAGAAATCCGAAATCGATGAGATCATCCTGGTCGGTGGGTCTACACGCATCCCCAAGGTTCAGCAACTGCTCAAGGACTACTTTAACGGCAAGGAGCTGAACCGCGGCATCAACCCCGACGAGGCCGTGGCCTTCGGTGCAGCTGTGCAAGGAGGTATCCTGTCCGGCGAAGGCGGCGAATCGGTTAAGGATGTGCTGCTTCTGGATGTGACTCCCTTGTCCGTGGGTATCGAAACCGTGGGCGGTGTCATGACCAAGCTGATCGAGCGCAACACGGTCATCCCTACCAAGAAATCTCAAGTGTTTTCTACGTACCAGGATAACCAACCGGCAGTGCTCATTCAAGTCTACCAGGGAGAACGCTCGATGACCAAGGACAACGTGCTGCTGGGCAAGTTCGAACTCACTGGCATTCCCCCCGCTCCTCGTGGCGTGCCTCAAATTGAGGTGACCTTCGAGATCGACGCCAACGGTATCCTAAACGTCGGTGCGGAAGACAAAGGCACGGGCAAGACGGAGCGCATCACTATCACAGCCGATAAGGGCCGTCTGTCCCAGGAGGAGATTGAGCGCATGATCCGCGAGGCAGAAGAGTTCGCTGAGGAAGACAAGGTTTTGAAGGAAACCATTGATGCCCGTAACAAGCTGGAAGGGTATGCCTTTTCCATGCGCAACACCATCACTGACGAGGATAAGCTCGGAGACAAGATCGAGGAGGACGATAAAGCCACGATCGAGGAGGCTGTGCAGGCCACCATCGACTGGCTGGATGAGAATCCGGACGCTGAGAAGGAGGAGTATGACGAGCAGATGAAGGAACTGGAGGGTATCTGCAACCCCATCATCAGCGCCCTGTACGAGAAGTACGGTGGTGCTCCCGCCGCCAGCGAGGCGGAGGGCGGTGATGCGGACTTTGATGACTTTGACATGGACGAAGATCACGACGAATTGTAATCATCAGACTGCGTTTATCATCAGATTGCTTTATGGACTCTGTAGAGAATGTTTTCAGGCATTTAGTTTCACTACTATCGACTGTAACAACAAGATCAATAAATTATCTTTCAAAATTATGTGCACTGTGCGACAAGTTAGTGTTCTGTGACACTTATTTTCTAGTATCAGTATCGACTAGAAAAAATGTGACACCTAATTATAATTTTCTACTATCGAGTGGTCTAGAAAGAAAATATTATATTCATAAATTATCTTTTCAAAGTTGCCTAATATTGCTGCAATATTGTGATACTGTCAGACGTGAAGTGGTAGGTAAGAAGTTAGATAGTCCTCATATTGAGGATATCGTTAATATTAATAGTGTGACAGTGACCTCGAGACACCATGTTTTGAAAAAAATCTGGCCAGTAGTAGTATTAATACCACAAAACACGTACATTTCCCTATCGGCAATCCGGCGTCAAACTTTCCGACAAAAATTGGTGGCTTGAACATAAAATGTGGAGTGGTTGTGTTTGAGTTTACTTTTGACCACTTTGAACTTCTCTTTTTGAGAAAATCTTTCAGCCATATTATTAATACCTTGAATTCAATAGTTAATATTTGCGGCATTGACTTATTGAAACAGCAACCGCATTTTTTCACATTTTTGGGGGAGTTCATCTACATATGCAAGTTAGGACAGTCATCAGTTATTAAATCATGGCATCTACTAATATCGTCATACTATTAATACTATTGTAGTTCAACAGAAGTTAGTCGGCGGCCATATAACATAACTTGAAGCAGATAGACTCGAACAGTGACTGACTCCGTGTGGCAAGCCGAGTGTTACAAATCCCTGAATATAGCTCGATAAAAAGTCGGTAATACAACCAGACACAAATACCCCAAAGGAGAATGATGTCTCGTTATATTAGCTCAGTGAAGCCGAAAAAGAAAGCGGCCACAGACCACTGTTAAAATAGCATTATGTCAAATCAGGCCAAACGATATTGAAATACTGAGAAAAAAACTAGGTGCACCTGACACTGGGCCCGAAAAACTGTACTTTTTACCTGCTATCCGGGGGGTGATGCCTACAGTACCCCTTCCCGTTTTTATGACGGAAATATGCAATATTTTCGTCATATAGCTGCTGATTTCTTTTCTGCACAAACGCTACGGGGTGTTGCAACTAAGTGCATTAACCCACTGCCAGTGATAGACGGTGCAGTGGATAAATAAAACGCATACACCAGACACGCGTCAACTGTAAATCTCTAGCCTCATTCTTTGTAAATAAATAAAAAACTCCTCCTTCCACACTCGTTGTCCCCCCCGTAACTTAATCCTGAGGCAGTATGTCAAGGGGATCGCTTGTGAGTTTAGCGATGGTGTTCCTGGTACGACCCTGCTTCAAGTATCCAGGGTGATGTTCTCAATAAATGTTCTCATAGTAGACATATTAAATATTTTTTTCTTTGGATATACTTAATATCGTCATACCAGCACGGTCAGTCTCTACTTGTGTCGGTTTATCGCATGGTCGGGTTCACTCACACCGGCTTTGGATGTAGTTATTAGGACTGGCCCCCTAGTACTATATTAAGGTAACTGATTGAAAACAAGGGTATGTTATTAAAAGACAATATATTTATATTTACTGATCGGAAGTGTTTTTAGAGAAGGAGAAAAAATTATAATGCTGCTTTTATTTCAATAGTAATACTATTTGTTCTACGGTGTCGTATCCATTTGCCGATTGACCTTCGCACTCATATGTTGCGATAAAAATGCCAAGTAACAACAATCGTATAAAAATATTTTAATAAGACATGATCTGACATGGGCACTATGAGATTAATCCGCATGCAGCTTTCAATGTCCGACGCGTGATAAAAGAAAAAAATGTCACTTACTGCCTTCGTCGCCTTGCGCGAACCCCTTTGCCAGGTGGCGGGCCGCCAACAAAAGTCAAGTCAAACTTTGACTCCTCAAGAATGTCCCATATTTTGTTAGGGATGGCGCCCAATGATAAGTCAAAAGGAATGTCAAGCACTCCCCTAGGCAGTGACTGAATAGTCCACGCAGTGTGGTCTTTGTCTCGAGGGTAATAGTATCATCCCAAGTCTCGATATCTTTCGCGTCTTTGTATACCGGTAAGTATTGTCTAGCTTTTGGATCCTCAACAGGGTCCATGCTTCTCCAGAAATGGAGTACCGGTTGTATCGTTTTTGCTGCTGAGGATCTCTTCGATGTCCGCGCTGCCCGTGTAGTCTGCGGGACCGCCACAGCTCGCATGAGATAAAGATCTGAGAGAGTGTCATCGGCAACATGAGATTCTGCCGGTCTCAACAGATAAAAAGCGTCTCGGACCCACTTGATGGTCGCAATCGCCTCGCCTTCCTTCCATCGCGCATGTCGAATGTCCACATTACCCGCGTTTGGGTTAGTGTCCTTCTCTTCTCCTCCTCCATGGACATCCGTCGCTCGCGTCGATCTCGCCACCTTCCTCGGTTGGTCGAAGATAAGGTCATTTTGCGCTCTCCTCCTCTGCGCCTCCGTGAACTTCTCCTTTGTACCGCCGCGGACTATGGGGGCTTTAGACTGAGTCCCCGCCGCGCTTTTGCGGTTTGAGTCTTCCTTGCTCTCCTTCTCGGTCTCCTCCTTCTCCGAGACAGGTGCCCGATAGGCATTCTCCTCCTCTAAGGTATCCTCCTTCTGTATAGGCGATACCTCTTTGAAATCCTCCTTCATCCGTTTCAACGCCTCCTCAACGGATTCATCCTCGAGTAAGAAGGGGTCATATTTGATCAGCCTTCGAACATTCACAATTTGCACCTTCCCTCTACCCCTGATCTTATAATTCAGAGGTCCCATCTGTTCCATGATCTGGTATGGTCCTTTCCAGTGGGTAAACAGCTTAGAGCTAACCCCCTTAGGGACTTGAGGATGGTACAGGAGTACAATATCCCCAACCTGGAAACGGACTTGATCTAAGTGCGCTTGTCGCACTCCTTGTGCGTCAGTCTTTCTGCGCTCCGCCTCCCTGTGCGCCGCAACTATTTGCTCCGCCTCCATCTTCGCTCTTAGCCTCATCCCGAACAACTCATCCTCATCTGCCCAAGTGTCCTTTGGATGCAGAAGCGAGGTTGGGATATTAGGCTCTCGGCCGTAAACCAATTGATATGGCGAGACTGAGCTCCTGGCTCCTCCTAATGCCGATGAGGGTAGACAGTTCATTGCAAAGGCAAATGAAGGTGCTGCCTCCACCCAGGCTCTCTGATTCTCCTTCTTCATACAGTACATCTTAAGCGAGGCTTTGAGAGGTCTATGTACCCGCTCGATCTTGCCATTCGCTCTCGGGTTATAGGCAGTAACATATTGCCATTTCATCCCGTAGTACTTAGATAGTCTGTCGATGACTTCATTATTAAAGTCAGAACCTCGATCAGAACATATCTTTCTAGGCACTCCGATCTGCGAGACGATCCTGTCGATCAGAGCCTCCGCAGTTGTCTTGCCTGTAACGTCCTTAACAGGAACAACCCAGACATAATTGGTGGCTCGATCTATCGCAGTAAGAAGGTATTTGTACCCTTCGGCCGATTCGGGGAAAGGTCCCACATGATCGATGTGTAAGAATTCAAACATCCCGGCGTGTAACGGGAATGTACCGATCAGGCCGAAATTCGCCTTCAACGGTGTCTTTGTGGTTTTGCATGGGATACATGCGTCTACTTCCCTGTCTATCTCCTCCTTCATTCCTTTCCACCAAAATCGCCTCGCTATGAACCAATGAGTTCTTTGTCGACCCGGATGTGCCAGTAAGGGGCAGTTATGGGCTGCAACATATATGAAGCGCCTCAACTTCTCCGGTACCCAGAGAGTCCATTTGTCAGGCTGTGATGCAAATTTGCCATGCTGGCCCTTGTACCACAATAGCCCATCTCTCCACGCCATCTCCTTCATTTGATCTTTGATCTGCGGAGTCTTTTTAAGCTCATTAGGGTTCTTGTATAACGTTATGAGCTCCTTGAACTCCGGATCCGTCGCCTGTTGCTGCCTCCACGCGGTAGGCGAGGCGATATGGATAGTACCGTCCTCCAACCTTACTCCTACCCTTTCCGGGTCTTCATCAAGCTCGCTTCGATTTTCCTGTGGAGGTTCAGTATAGACCTCAGTCGTCTCCTCCTCTTCTTTTATATTCGCCTTCGCGTTCTCGTATGCCTCATAAGACCACTCAGCTCTTCGAGAACATGCGCCTCACAGCATATGCCATGCTCCGGGCCTTGAGGACTATATCGTAGACCCGTGCGGTCATAACGAACGCCTCTTGCCATCTGCATCGCCTCTATGTGGCTCACCTCGTATACCTTGTCCATGGACAGGTCCATCATCTCCACTGATGATACGAGAGCCGACACCTCCGACTGAAACTCTAGCCTGGAAAGGCTATCAGCGACTACGTTTCGCTTTCCCGGTAAGTAGACCATCGTGAAATTGAAACATGACAAGAAAGCTTGCCACCGCGCCAAACGGCCGGTTTGTTCATGATTCATCAACCAAAGAAGGTTGTGATGATCGGTCCTAACCGTGAATAGAGGTCCTCCCCACAAGTATTCTCTGAGCCTCTTGAGAGCCCATACTACTGCCAACGCCTCCCTCTGTCGCGTGCAGTAATTTCGCTCCGCCGCACACAGCTTTCTACTAATAAACATGATCGGGCGCAACTTTTTCTCCTCATCTTCCTGTTGCAGCACCGCGCCAATCGCAAACTTAGATGCATCCGTGTCGACTACGAACGGTTTCGTAAAGTCGGGCATCATAAGTACTAATCCGCCGTCCTTGGGATCTTTATAAATGATATCTTTGAGCGTATTAAACGCCTGCAAAGCCTCCTCATCCCACTTCTCAAAGTCTCCAAAATCAATCATCTTCTCCAGCTTAGCCCGAGTTGCACCCGAATCGGGTATGAACTGGCTGTAGTACTGTGCCATCGCAAGAAAAGAGTGTAACTCCGTGCGATTCTTTGGCAACTGTCTACTCATGATCTCCTCCCTCTTTTCGCGCGATATCGAGACCCTATTATGAGAAATCTCGTAACCCAAATACGTCACACTTGTCCTGGCAAGCTGACATTTCTTTAGGTTGCATTTCAGGCCAAAAGCTCCGATGCGCCTGAAGACATCTGACAAGTGATCGATATGCTCTTCCATTGTGTTAGAGTATACGATGATGTCATCGATGTAACAAAATGCATATTCTCCCGCCTTCTGTCCTCTCCTTCTCATAAAACCATCCTCCGACTGGTCGTCATATTGACCGCTCAACATCTTCTGCATCGCCTTCTGAAAGAGCCCCGGGGCCTGTTTGAGTCCCATTGGAAGCACCTTCCACTGGTATATTTCCATACCCACAACGAATGCAGTCAGCCATCTGGATTTCTCGTCCAGTGGTATCTGCCAGAAGCCGTTCTTAAGGTCAATGACCGAATAGAATTTAGCATTCCGCAGCACCCTTCTGCCTTCTTCTAAGGTCGGCAGAGGATTTCTCTCTTCCTCTAGCACCTTATTCACACGGGCATAATTGATCGTCAAGCGCCATTCTCCTCCTGGTTTAGGGACGATTTTCGGTTGAGAGACAATTGGAGATGTAGATCTCTCAATAAAGTCCTCATCGAGCAACTGTCTCACATTCTCCTCCGCTATTTTTGCCTCATGTATGCTCAAATTTGCCCTCCGTGGTGCCGGAGATGGCTCCGCACCCGGTATCTTGTGAATGACAGCAGTGAAGTCATCCGACTTTACACCACCTGCCCGAGGAGGGTCGAAAATTTCTCTGTACGCCTCCATCTTAGCTTTGAGAAACGCCTTCTCTCTCTCCGAACCCACTCCTTCTTCTAAAATTTTCCGCGCCGCCGCTTGGAAATCTTCCTCCGACATCTTCTTATGCTCCTTGAGGGGCGCTAAGTCCTCCTCCAAACTCAAATCTTCCTCGGACAAATCGTCTAGTCCCGTTCTTTCATACGTGACTGTGTCCGGCTCATCATCATGACCCAGCCGACAAGCATATCAATAAGGTTCGCGTATTGTATCGGAGCCTTACGGGTGTAGAAACCATCAAAGCATGTGAAAGCTTGAGGTATCGATTTCAACTTGTCCTGGGCTCTGAGCTTTTGCTTGTATGCACTGCTCTGCTCCCGAGACCCGAGTCGACAAGCCACCACTAACTGTTGCTTGCGAGAAGGAACAGGTATAGGATGATCAATAAGCCGGTCCCTTATCTCCTGTGCCCAGATCGCCTTCTCATTGTATGGCAGAATGACAGTATACGGCTTGTTACTCTCAAATAGAGTCCGTAGACACTTTTTCACTTCAGTTAATGAGCGCGGCCAGGTAGGCACATCGCCCCAAAAGTTCGTGATAAAAGTTTTAATGTCATCCGCTGGAGTATCGGGGATACGCCCCTTCCTCCTTGGCACGAACGCCTCTCTCTTCTCATCTGACACCTTCGCGTGGTAACAGTAGCCATTAGTAATATGGACATCTGCCCCGCCACCTTCTGCGAATCTGGCCAACGACGGGCACTGTTTCGCAACACATATTATCTCCTCATTACGCGCTACGACTAAGTCATCAATAGACTTTCTGTCCCATGCGGGAATCGTAACCGTATACGCCTGCATCTCCGTCTCCCAATTGTCGGTCCAGGTCAGTTCCTCCGGCACTGTGACATAGGGGTGTACATAGGCTTCAGTTGCCTCATGTACGAAGGCCAACTTTTTCCTCTCCGTTGCTAGACTCAGCTCAAAAGCCTCGTATGAGTCAGTAGCAGTCATCGGATTAATATCCTCCTCCTCTCCATTCTTCACTCCATAAATCACCCGCCGTGCGGCGCAATCAGCCCCCATCGTAGCCAATTGGTCATACGACAGCAGGATTGAACCGTGGTAATCGGGGACAACATAGAGGTCCGCACGATATACTCGACCGGATTTCAATTTGAAAATTAATGTGACGATGCCCGTAATTTCCGTACGGCTGCCTACCCCTTTTAGGGTCCCCTTTGTTTTTCTAATGTTTTTGTCCACCCATGTCCGGTGACTATTCAAAAACTTCTGGCCGACAATATTAATATTCGCCATCGTATCATTACCAACTTTTAATGTGGTTTGTAAAGTTTCACAAAAGAGGTCAGTGTAGCATAGCGCGTCTGGTCTATGTAAACTAGCCGCTAGCACATGAATTTTTCGTTCTAGGGTTTTGAGTCTAAGCTCAAGTTCCTTGTCCTCTTCTCGTTCTCCCCCCTTTTCCGCCAACTTAACTTTTTGAGTCTCCGGGGCTTCCGGTATCTCGAGTGTCTTTTGGACAGAGTCTGGTACACCGAGTGTACTCGTGTCTATAGCAGAGACTATTGAGTCCTTTGGCGGGGGTACGGTCCGCTGCTTCTTCGTAGGAGGAGACCTAGCCCTTGGTTTCGGCTTCCTCTCCTCCATCGCCTTCTTCGCCTTCCTATTCACATCATTTATCATATTAGCTCTCGAAGGATGAACTAGCAAGTGCTTACCTTGAGGCTTGTGAGGCTGTGTGCCTTCACCTTCACGTCTGGGAGGAACGGAACCGTTCGTATCCTGTTCATCAACAGTAGGCATAACTGTGACTGTCGGATTAAAAAGAACAGTTTTTATCTCCTTCTCTCTCTTCTTTTCCTCTCTCTTCTCCTCCCGTCAGTCTACGACGACAACACGCTCACCTGAGCCGGTGTCTTCGTCTTGACGTCCCCCCTCCGTAGCGGTTATAAGCTTGCTGGGGGTAGTTGGAGCTGGAACTGGTGCTATAATTCCAGTATCCGTGTCCTCTGGGAGGGCGCGCTGGGGTCCGTCCTCCCCTTCCACGAAAGCCTCGTCCTCGTGGTGCCGCCCCTCTTGGTGTCCCTCGGGACCCTCGTGACGATCCTCTCGTCTCTCCTCCTCCTCTAGTCGGCGCCTTGATCGGCCCGATGTCTCTCTCTTCTCCCTTCTCTTCATTCTGTCAAGGAAGTAAATGATGGCCTCCCGGAACTCCGCATGACCATATTCGCATTCCACCTCCCCTCCTCCAACTCCTTCTTGTACATGGCGTACATGGTCTTTTTCATGCCTTCGAGCTCTCTAAGGAAAAGATTTCGCTGCCTATCATCAAGAGAGTCGTGGCTGAAGAGGCAATTGCCTACTCCTTTCTGTGCCTCATGCTTACACGCCATGTATGAAAAATAGCGGTAGCACGGCGTCGGCTCATCTCTCCCCCTCTTGAGACCTGCCGTTCGAGTTGCATGTGCTGCTTGAGCACCTCCAACCCCCTGTGTCGCGGCACTGGAGAATGACTCGGTGGCCGTGTCCAATTCGGAACACGCGTCGAGCACCTCCTTGAACAGGTCGCCCGGCGGAGTAGCCGCTACAGTCCTCTCGTATATATTCGTTTCTAAAAAATCCGCCGTCTTCACCGCCGTGAAGGTCGGACAGGACTGTATGATCCTTGCGAGCTTGCTCGGGTGTCGTGTACACAAAGCACTCAGGAAGTACAAAATGATAGACTTCCGGCTATAAAAGAGCCCGTACTTGGCGCTGACCTCAGTGAGGATCGCTGCCAACCTCGTGCCAATGCCCAGCCCTTCGTTCACCTCTTGAAAAATCTCAAACCCAATCAAAGTACCAGTGCACAGGTGCTGATACCCATGAGTTTTAAAGTATTGCAAGAGGACGGCAACTGGCACCGTGCATTGCAGGTCTGAGGCTGCTCTCCTAGCCGCCACCTCTACCGCTCTCAACGCCTTGTATTCCCCAACATCAAACCCTTGTGTGATGATTGATGGGTCCAACAAGGTGTACAACGCCTCATACTCCTGTGTTTCGTCCGTTGGATGCTGCTTCATACAAGCATCAATTCTTCTGAGCTTGTCTCGAAGGTTCGCATCCGTGTCCTTCTGACTCGCTGTCTCTGCATACAGCGTCAGAGCAGTGGCATCGGACTTTGTATATTTTTGGAAGGCCTGTATGATAGCCTGTCTGTCCTTTTTGTCATTACTGTTGACAATAACAGTGGTAGGCGCTGAGCTAGTCGCAGGGGCCGAAGGGGCTGTGTGGGCTGCCGGGGCGGAGCGGCCC
>WBZZ01005882.1:97500-137500 GCA_019918135.1 Paulinella micropora | reverse complement strand
GCTACGACCAATTTGGCGCATCATCTTTCAAGCTTACTCGCAACCCTCTCTTCTTGTTAGACACAATGGCTCTGTCCTCGACTCCTTCCTATCTCAATGCGGAGTCAAACAGGGCTGCGTCCTTGCAAGCTTACTTTTCGCACTCAGCGTTCAGCCTATCTTTGAGAACTCTCTCTCTGGTGGCGCTATCGGAGTTGCTATCGTTGACGACTTCAACATCATTGCTCGCCTTCCGACGTGGCAGAGTCATATGGCCGCCTTCCGACGTGGCAGAGTCATATGGCAAACTGCGGTATCTGCTTGAACAAGACAACGGAAGCTTACAGATCTCAGTTCCAAAACTACGTCTCCTTCTACCGCCCGGCGCTACCTTTGTATCGAGTCACCTTACTCCTTTGGCACCATTACTTCTTCAACTTGAATCTGATCACATCTTCCGTGGCTTCATGCCTACGCTTGGAGGTGTAGTGTACTATCCACACTCTTCGGACACTGCAACGAACAAATCGCCTCACTTCAACCTGGATCTGCTATCAATGTCACGTGCTCAACTCATGCAGAGATGGCGTTTGGTGTTGCTTCATGGGCTGTTGCAAGAGCTGAATCTCATGCCCCTACAATGCGTGCGCTTCTTCACCCTGGTTTGTCAACTGCTTCAGCCCTTGCCATTCTCAACACGTGTGTTCAAAGAAATACATACATACATACATACATATGTCATACATACATACATACATACATACATACATACATATATACATACATACATACATACATACATACACACACACATACACACACACACACACACACACACACATATATATATATATATATATATATATATATATATATATATATATATATATATATATACATTATATATACATACATACACATGCACACATACATGCATTGCGTTGCGTTGCGTTGCATTGCATGCATGCATGCAGATGAGTTACATCATGCGCGTTCTGCCTCTTCATCTGTCAGTGCGGAGTCTGCATCACTTTGATAACCTGACTTATCAATGTTTTGCGTCCCGCCTGGGCATTAGTATTCCCCTACCTCCCTTGGCACAATCACTTATCCGCTTGCCAGGAAAGTATGGAGCATGTTGCCCGCAACAGACATCCCTTTTAGCACACGCCGCTTACAGTTCCTCACTGATGCTAGCTGCTTCTTCTCGGGCTATCCCGGAGGAACAGGATCCTAGACGTTTGCTGGCTACCGATGGAGACGTTCTTACTGACTGCTATAATTCTCTAGAACTGAATGGTGTTCCAACTGCTGTCATCAGGCCATTACTTACGCCCGGCATCATCCCACCTGCTCACCTCCAGAGTAGACTCACTCACTCCATCTCCTCAACACTCCGCAATCGGCTCCTTCTACAAGGAAGAGATCAACATGGTCCCGCTTTCCCTGCGCTAATGCTATCGGCTGCTCAAGAAGGAGCGCGGGTATTACCCTTCTCAACTATCCCAGCTAATCCTGAGCTCTCACTCACAGATGCTGAGATAGAAGCGGCACTTCTAGCTAGATTGCCCCTCATCCCTCTTTCTGATATTCCCAGCTCTGGCGTTCACTGTCCTGCCTGTCAACACCTACTTACACCTGAAAGCGCTACGTATCATTTTCTGACACGTACTTGTCCACTAGTTGGAGGTGCTATCATCAGAAGACACGACAGCTACCTCAAGATGCTGGCTACCTTCCTTCGAGGCGCAGTCGTTGAGATTGAACCTGATCACATCTATTTTCAGGACTCAACAAGAGAACATCCTGACCTTCGTGTTTGGTGGCGACCCAGTAGAACTAGCCCCCCTAATGTGATTATTGATGTCAGCTTTGCTTCCCCACTAGCTCAATCTTCTCTAAGGCTTGCAGCAACAACTCCGCTTGCAGCTGCATCCACGTGAAGTGATTAAGCATCGGCAATATGATCAACTGGCTACTGCGTCAAGTACAACTCTTGTCCCTTGGGTTCTCGAACCAACTGGTGGTCCTGGTCGTGAGGCATTAGCTTATTTGCGCCAGGTTCAGGCGTACGCAAGCGTTATTCGAGGGCTACCCGCTGCGAGGGACATACTAGCTGATGCCTTGCTCGATGATTTCCCTCTCAACCCGCGTGGTCTCTTGCCCTATTTCGTGCTATGTCTGCGGCTGAAACTGCGCGCGGCAATGCGCGTATCATTGACTCTGCCAAGCGGCGCCTGTGGGACGCGCCACGACGCTCCCACTGAACCTGTTTCTTCTCTTTTTCTTCCCTTGTATATAGTCTTCCTTTCTCTTCCTTGTTTTATTCTTGCCTATTTCTCTCCTTTTTCCTTTTATCTTTCCTTTTCTGCCTCTTTTTCATATCTAGTCTTTCATTCCCTTTTTCTATTTCCTGTTTCTTCCATCATGCTTTCTATTTTTCTTGCATTTCTGTTTCCCTATCATATTTAGTCTTTTTTTTCATCTTTTCCTTTTCTTTAGCTCTTAGTTTTTCCTCTCATTTTCCCCTTTTCCTGCATTTTCTGTATCATTATCATATCTAGGTTTCATCTTATATCTTCCCCTCTATTGCTCCCCTCATATTTACATTTATGTTTATTTTCCCATTTTTGTTTCCTCTATCATATCTAGTTTATATTTCTTTTCTCGTTCGATTTCTGAATTAGTCCTGACTCTAGTCTCTGTACAATTTCGCTTTTAGATATGATAGAGGATTCGATTTCTGAATTAGTTCTGACTCTAGTCTCTGTACAATTTCGCTTTTATTAAAGAAGAAGAAGAAGAAGAAGAAGAAGAAGAAGAAGAAGAAGAAGAAGAAGAAGAAGAAGAAGAAGAAGAAGAAGAAGGAGAGAGAGGAGAGAGAGAGGAGAAAGAGAGAGAAGAGAGAGAGAGAGAGAGAAAGAGAGAGAGGGAGAGAGAGAGAGAGAGAGAAGAGAGAGAGAGAGAGAGAACAACAACAACAACAACAACAACAACAGCAACAACGAAACAACACTCCAACCAACGACGCTCTTCAGTGCCACCTTGCTCGAAAATATCCTCAAACCCATGTTCGAACAAGCCAGACAACAAGTCGAGGACATGAAACATTTTATCGGAAAACTAGAAACACTAGGCAACCGAACAAAACAACTCGAAGACAAAGTCAACCAGCAAAGCGAAATTCACGTACAAGCAATGGAGCAGACTCAACAAACATCACAAAAACACGAGGAAACACTGCAAACTCACCAAACAGAACTCAACCAGCTCACAGCCAACATAGACTCAATCCGACTAGAGCTGAACGAAACTAAACTTCAGCTTAACGAAATGAAAGAAATGCAAGAGCGCCACGCAAAAGCATCACCCCCTACTATGTATGGCCATTGGGCAAACAACACAACCCAATTACTCAAAAATATACATGCTAGCGCTAACCTAAACATCAATACACACAACTACCCACAAGAACGCAAACAAGCCACAGAGAATCAAAAACAAAACCAACGAGACCCAACATGTGAGCTTAGCATCTCAGGCATACCATACCAACCCAAAGAAAACACACTAAACATAATGAAAGCCATGATGAATGCAAAAAACATTCCATACCAAGAGGGAGATATCACAAAATGCTTCAGAGCAAAGAGCACAAAACCTATGAGAGAGGAACCCAAACAACCACCAGCTATCATAGTACGTTTTAGCTCAAACAACCTCAAAACGCACTTCAAAAAGCACGACCCACTCCTGCCCCTCACCCACGACACAGTAAACTGGACAGACACACATCTTGCAGGCCAAACATTCAAAATATACATCAATGAAAGCCTCCCACCAAACACTCTCATGCTTCTGAAACAGGCGATCAAGCTCAAGAAGGAACTCGTTGAGGCCACTGGCGAGACCATCCACGTCTGGACAAGAGACGGTGAGGTCATCTTCAAGCAGCAGACAAAGGAGCATAGGCTTACATACATACATACATACATACATACATGCATGCATACATATATACATATATACATACATGCATGCATGCATACATACATACATACATACATACATACATACATACATACATACACATACATACATACATACATACATACATACATACATACATATGTTACATACATACATACGTACGTACGTACGTACGTACAAGTACTCATACATACATACATACATGCATACATGCATACATACATACATACATGCATACACACATGCATACATACATACATATACATACATACATACATGCATACATACATACATACATGCATACATACATACACACACACACACACTGAAAGACAAACAGACAGACAGGCAGACACACCGGCAAAAGAGTAATTTCATTTATGTTTGATTCATTTTTACCACAATAGTTCAATCAGAAAAACTAGCCAGGCACTCATAGACAGACAGATGTTTGGTACGTACGTATGTACCAACTGCGTACACATTCTTACAAGTATAAGAAATAAACATACATGCTTGCACTGCAACAAGCAGCCATCAGTCTGCCAGTCATTCCAACGAGTTGATGCCATGATTGCGAGCTCAATCAACTGACAGAGGCTGAGACACATATCTAACCAACCACCGCAAATTAGTACCCTTGGGGAATTGGCATGCCAGTAAAAAGGGCAAAACACAACGAATACCTTCGAAAACAACAGTTACCCCAACATCACGCTTGCTTCTCGCCCAGACAGCGCAAAAGAAGTGCGCAGAACTGCAAAACATAGCATCCTCCTCACACCTACAAGCATATTCCAGCCTCCCGGAACTTCACTTTCCTCACCTTCCTTTCCCCCATACCCTGTTCACCCGCCCGGGCCAGAACTCAGAAATTGGTATACAACGGGCAGAAAGAGGGTCAAACCCAAAATCCAAAGAATTGGAGTGTAGAACGGGGCCTTTGATATACAAACTCAGTCTCAAGGTCACGCAAACGCACATCACACACACACATACCACACAGACACACGCACAAATCAAGTCAGTCTCAAGCATGCAAACGTAAATATTCTTCCCCTCTCCCTCCCGGTCATCCGGTCGCCCCCACCCAGCCTCTAATTATGAAAGTTCCAACAACCCGCTCCCAAACCATGATTGGGCACTTTCAAGAAGAGTTGCTGCGTTCTTACCACAAGATCGGCAAAAAAACAGGCAGCTACTTCAACAAGCCCCCCAATAAAACAAGTTTCCAAATCAACAAAACTGCTAACAAGTACTCTAACAAAACTGCTAACATATCTCAAACACATGAGTAACCACAAACAAAAGACACACGCCTTTATTTTTACGGACAGCAAATATTTAACAGACAGCTGAGCGCGTGTGGTAAGTTGAATTTTCGGAGGAGTAAGTGCTTCCGTCCGCCCGTTTGTTGGAAGATGTTAGACTGTGTGTGTGTGTGTGTGCGAGATCTCGTGCGTGTGCTACACAACAGCAAGGGCAAAAGCAACAACGACAACTTAACAAGTGTGTGTGTGTGTGTGAGAGAGAGAGAGAGGAGGTTTTTGGTTGTCAAGTTTGCAGGAGTGATCCAGTTTGTACTGATGTACTGCTCGATACCGTGCGATGTTGCTCAAATCTGAGAAGCAATAAGGCATATATGTTCCCATGTTTTCAGTGTTTTCAAATTAATATGTATGCTTCCATTTCACCTTCCATCCATATACATCCATCCGAACGTGTCAACCACACTCAAATCTCTTTATCTAGTACATCCATCCGAACGTCTCATCCACATTCAAATCTCTCTCTCTCTCTCTCTCTCTCTCTCTCTCTCTCTCCCCCTCTCTCTCTCTCTCTCTCTCTCTGCGTAGTCTGAGAACCCGCGCATCATGCTAGGTCTGAGTGTGTACATTGGGCGCTGTCAGTCTAGAGTGCTCCAAGGGCGGAGGGCGCTGACATGCACAGGAAGGACTTTCCATCTGGCCCCTGCACAGCTAGGCCGGGAAGACGGAGGGAGGGCAGGACCAGGCATGTGGTCGATGCTTCTTGCTCTAGCCTTGTCAAAGTGCTTCTTTGCGTTTGTGTTTGTGTGGAAGGCATCTTCGCGGTCTTGCTGGTACGCGCAGACGGCTGGGCGGCACTTCGCACAGTTGCCGGGCAAATGGCAGCCGAAAGCATAATGCAACGTTTCCAGTCTTCTCCTGGCTGGCCTCTCTCTGTTCAAATCCGTCGGTTCGGAGGTGGGCCTGATCCGAAGTTAAAACCTGTAGTTGCCGCGCCCCAACCCGAGCAAGAGGTCCAGCTTCAGCAGGCCGAGGCCAAGCGCGACCGATCAAAGGCTGAGCTCCAGCAGGCCGAGGCCAAGCGCGACCGATCAAAGGCTGAGCTCCAGGAGGCCGAGGCCAAGCTCCAGGAGGCCGAGGCCAAGCTCGAGAAGGCCGAGGCCAAGCTCGAGAAGGCTGAGGCCAATCTTAAGGAGGCCAAGGCAACCGGGACCGAAGAGGATGTGGGACTGGCGATGTATAAAGTGGACTCTGCGCAGAAGGGAGTGGACTCTGCGCAGAAGGGAGTGGACTCTGCGCAGAAGGGAGTGGACTCTGCGCAGAATGGAGTGACCTCTTCGCAGGAGCTCGTTGACGCTTGCACCAAGCGATTAGCTTCCTTGCTGAAGGAGCCAGTTGCAGGTCCTGCAGCGTTCTTCTTTCCTCTGGTCTTGTCTTCTCCTTGATCCATCTTTTTCAAAACGGGTTTTCTCGCTTCTCTTCCTCTCCCTCTCTTCTTCTTCTTTCTTCTTTCTTTCTTTCTTCCTTTCTTTCTTTTCTTTCTTTCTTTCTTTCTTTTTTTCTTTCTTTCTTCTTCTTCTTCTTCTTCTTCTTCTTCTTCTTCTGCCTGTTGCCCTTGTTCTTGTTCTGCTTTCTTCTTTCTTCTTTGTTCCTTCGTTTTTCTTTCTTCTCCTTTCTTTCAGAAGAAGGAAGAAGAAGAAGTTCCTTCGTTTTTCTTTCTTCTCCTTTCTTTCTTTCTTTCAGAAGAAGAAGAAGAAGAAGAAGAAGAAGAAGAAGAAGAAGAAGAAGAAGAAGAAGAAGAAGAAGAAGAAGAAAGAATTCTCCTCTTTTTTCTTCTTTCTCTTCTTCAAGAAGAAGAAGCAGAATTCTCTTATTCTTTCTTCTTCTTTTCTTCTTCTTTCTTCTCTCTTCTTTCTTTTCTTCTTTCTTCTTATTTCTTCTTACTCTTCTTCTTCTTCTTCTTACTCTTCCTCTTCTTCTTCTTCTTCTTCTTCTTCTTCTTTCTTCTTTCTTGTTCTGCTTCTGCTTTCTTGCTTTCTTCCTTCTTTCTTCCTTCTTTCTTTCTTCTTTCTTCTTCTTTCTTTCTTTCTTTCTTTTTCCTCCTCTCCTCCTTCTCTTCTTCTTCATCATCTTCTTCTTCTCTTCTTCTTTTTCTGTCTTCCCCCTCCTTCTACTCCTCCTCTTCCTCCCTCTCCTCTTCCTCTTTCTTCTTCCTTCTTTATTCTTTCTATCTTTTTCTTTCTTTTTTCCTTTCTTTTTTCCTTCCTTTCTTCCTTCTTTCTTTTTCTTTCTTTTTTTTTTTCTTTTCTTTTCTTTTCCCCCCCTTTTTTCCTTCTTCTTTCTTCTTCTTCTTCTTCTTCTTCTTCTTCTTCTTCTTCTTCTTCTTCTTCTTCTTCTTCTTCTTCTTCTCCTTTTTTCTCGTTTTCCTTCGTGTCGAAAAGCTTTGACTTGCAGGTTTTTTTTTTCTCTCAACGATTGATTTCGTGTTCAGGCTGGACACTCGATACGGCAGATTCCGTCTACCAGTTATTTAAAGACAAAGGCTGGGTACCAGAGCAGCTGCCAGCTCCTCTACGGGTCTGGACCTGATTCCTGTTCTCCCTCTGAACCATTGTCTGTGTTGTGTCCCAGCTGGTGATGACGAGCAAGGTTTTACCTAAACTCCGTCACCGAGAAGATGCGATCCGCCTGCTCTGCGAAACAGTTTCTAAGCGATTTGAGAACTACTTGCAAGGACTTCTGGACAAAGAAAAGCAGCCTCACCTAAGTTGTTTCGCCACGGCGGGCACGGGCAAGAGTCGTCTGGCGCAGGATGCCTTGTCCTTGCTGCAGAAGCATGTCGAGAACCGAGAGCTGTGCGCGCTGCTGCAGAACTCCACTGTTTCTGTCCACGTCACCTTCAACGGGGGCACCAAATGCGATCGCTGGGATCGGGAGAACGGTGCTCAAGCCGCACTTTCGGCTCGAGTACTAGCATCCTACTTCGGTGTTGAAATAGAGTCGCTGCGTTTCTTGCGGAGAATCGAGCTGCGCGCTGCACTTGACTGTATCCTTCTGGACTTCCGCCGCCGGCGTAGCTTGGCTCAAGACTCACCGGTAGCGTTCTACCTGGCCATCGATGACGCGGGTCAGACCCTCTTGGACGTGGAGAATGCCCAAGCTGCGCGATCCTTCCTGAAGGATATCTCCAATGCAGCCGGGAGCTGGCTGCTTCGACCGCCACGATCGGTGTTTCCGATCACATTGATAACAGGCACGACTGCGCAGGCGATTGCCAGCATTCTGTCGACTGAGAGCAGCCACCCTTACGTATCGCTTCCTGTTCCCCTCCTGTCATTAAACGAGAGTGATGCCATACTGCGTGAGCTTGGCTAGGAGGACTGGGCAAATGATGGCCAGGTGCAGCAACTGTTAGCGGACATCGGGGGCCTCCCTCGTCTGCTTGAAATTCTTTCCTCCAGTCTTCAGGAACTGGTGAAAAGGGGACAACGGCCAACAAATGCGTCGAGGGCAACAGTTCAGCATGAGCTCATGACGTTTATAGAGCAGCGAACTGGGCACCTCAATGAGGAAGTTGTGCACGCCATTGTGAGAGCGGAACTCACCCGCGAAATCGTGACGAATGAGGACGTCGCTCACTGACAACAAACATGGGGCGACTTGGAGAGGTCTGGAGCAGTCTTTCTGCGAAAGAAGAAGCAAGGAGGCATGGTTGTGGAGGTGCCGTACCTGATCATGGAGAATAAAGTGCGAAACCTCAGAAAGCGGCGACTGCCTGACATTGTCGAGGCCTTGTTTCGCTTGCCCGAGCCTGGCTTTTGGGAGTGGCAGACTTGGGAAAAGTTCAACGCCCTCTTCGACGGAGCGACGGCATGGTTGTTGGCCCAGCGCGAAGGAGAGGGCTCACAGACCGTATCGGTTGCTCGCTTCTACCGCGGCGCGCTGGTCGACCCAGCCATTGCCAACTGGGAGTTTGGCCTCAGTCCCAGGGTCGAGTTCCAGACTTGTGAGAAGCGCTTCCCCGAGACGAGCACCAGGCCGAGCCACCAAGGGAAGGAATTTTCCTGGCGAGCTGGTGAGGTCTCGGTTATGAATGCGGACGGAGCCAAAGCCGACCACTTCATGGCTGCGCCGCTGGTAAATTCGTGTGAGGTGCTTGTTCGCTTCGGCCAGGAAAAGTGGAGTCGGGACGTGGGCGCGCGCCCAAGGGTCGCCCAAGAGCGCATCATACAAGAGAAATCCGAGGTCACTCCCTTAGCCTTGAGTTGGTTCTCGCACATTGTTCACGCTCTTACACTGCTCAACAGATCTTGGACGCGGCCGAGACGCTCGGCCCGGGGCACCGCAGCATGGTGGCTTTCTTCACCAACGTCGATGTTCCTCTCGCTCCCGTGCCATTTTGCGCTATTGTCGGCGGTGAGCAGATGCGGGACTTCTACAGCCAGACCTTCGCTGCCCGCGCGTTTCTGGGTGGGTCGTCGCGGCAGAAGGGAAGCACCTAAAGCGCTCCCATTCGAGTGGTTTGGGCTTGTTAGCGGCGCAAAGCTTAACAATATTAACTTTTGTAAGGGCAGGGCCGGCCTTGACAAAGTTAATATTGTTAATCTAAGGTCTCGGTGAGTGTTACACGTCTCCTTCCCAACACCTACCAAAGTGATATCACTTCTTTCATTAATGAAGAAAAAGACTGAAAGAAACAATAATCAACGTACATTGTGCCTGATGCGCGAGAAGTCTACTGTTGCGCTGAGCCGAACCATCCCGTATAGAAAGCGTAATAACTCGAGTGACTGCCTGTGAGATGGCTAAGCCTGGTGAATATTTATTTTGATTTTGCAAATAATTACCTTTGGCGGAAGTGATACAGCACAGCTGACATTCAAGTGAAGTAAATTTTAGCGGAAAGTTACAGTTAAACGAATTTTTGACAAAAACGAAGTTGTATAAAAGTTACCCAAAATCGAAAAAGTGATCCAACATCGAAAAAATTATTTTCATTGAGACTTGAAATTGTCGCTAGCATTATCGTTTCAACTTTCTTTACTTGCACGGAAGCTCATACACAGTGATCATGTGATAGTATTTTATTAATAAATATTAATATTTATACTTGCTAATTAATATTCTGCCCGCAGTGCCTCACCTTGGTAAACACTTTTTGTGAGTAACTCCGTCCGTTCGTTCGTTCGTCTGATCGTGACGGTGACCACGACGCTATTGTAGACGTTTCGTCTAATTTTTTTGTTAATATTATTAAAATATTAAAAAGCATTGTGCATGAATGGAGCAGCCGGACAATCAAATTATTAATACAGCGTGAGTAGCAAGTGCAAAAATATTAATTTCTTTTTTTCCATACTCATAAAGCTAGTTACAATATGACGTCTCCTCTCTCTCTGCTGCAGAATTCTAAGAACAGTGGCACTCTATATGTCTCTCTGTTTCTGTAGATGATGTGTTTGTCTTGCATGTTTGCAATCAGGAAGGCCCGGGTATGTGTTTGTGAGAGGGTGGAGGGGGGGAGGTGAGAACACACACCCCTCCTCACTCACTGCTGCCACATCTTAACGCACACACACACACAGACACACTGTCGCAGACACACAAAAAAAACATAGGTGACATACATACATACAATGCATATATACATACATATAATACAACCATAATACACACAATATTACATGATTTCTGATTTTTTTGGCAAGACAAGCTGCTGTAGCACCCTGCCACAGGATGCTACAGCTGCGAGCACTGCTCAGTTCTAATTTTTTTCTGGTCCCGCACTGCTCGTCCGCCTTCCCTCGCCCACCTCCCTCCCCTCCCGCCTGTCCGTCCAACGACTTGCTAAAACACTGGCAAATTGAGTTCTGGATTTCTAATTTCTGATTTCTGATTTCTGATTCTTTTTGCATCATGTGATAAGCTGCTGTAGCATGCTGCCACAGTGTGCTATAGCTGCGAGCCCTGCTTCGAAATTTTGTTCTGGTCCCGCGCTGCTCGTCCCTCGCCCACCTCCCTCCCCTCCCGCCCGTCCGTCCAACGACTTGCTGAAAAAACAAACAGAGTTCTGAATTTCTGATTCAGTTCTGATTTCTGATTTTTTTGGCAAAACAGGATTCACGCCAAGACCGGGAGAATTTCTTCCCGCGAGATTTTGCACCAAATTTGTCCGGAATTTGGGACGGTTGGGAAAAACAGCAGCCAAGAAAGGCATACCAAACGTTAAAAAAAGTCCACGGGGGGGGGGGGGCGGGAAAGAGGAATTTTTTTTATTTTTTAAGAAAAAATATTATTTTTAAGCAAAAATCCCCCCCCCCCCCCCCCCCGCCCGCCGTTGGCTCAGACCAAACGTTAAAAAAAATTCTAAAGTGGTGAATTTTTTTTCTTTTTTTCTGTGGTGGCGACAGTCGCCATACATTCAAATTCCTGACAAATTTGGTGCAACTCTTGCTGGAAGAAAATTTGAGCCAACGGCGGGCGGCGGGGGGGGGGGGGGGGGGATTTTTGCTTAAAAAATAAGATTTTTTCCTTCCCCCCCCCCGCCCGGGGGGGGGGGGGGGGAATTTGTCTGATGGCGCTGGCCAAAGCATCAACGAAAAAAATTTGAATGAAAAAAAAACAGCCGCCAAGACCCGACAAATTTTCTTCATGCAACGGTTGCGCCAAATTTGTCCGGTTTTTGCGATGGTTGGAAGGTATGGCGACTGTCGCCACCACAGAAAAAAAAAAAACCGCCGCCGACAGCGGCAAATTTTTTCTCACATTTGCAGCAAATTTGTCGGGACTTGGCGGCAGTTGGAAGGTATGGTGACTGTCGCCACCACAGAAAAAAAGAAAAAAATTTCACCACTTTGGACTTTTTTTTTTGACGTTTGGTCTGAGCCAACGGCGGGGGGGGGGGGGGGGGGGGGGGGGGGGGGGCGGGGGGGGGGGGGGGGAGCGGGATTTGTCTGATGGCGCTGGCTAACGCATCGACGAAAAAAAAATTGAATGAAAAAAAAAACGCAGCCAAGACCGGCAAATTTTCTTCATGCAACGGTTGCGCCAAATTTTTCCGGAATTATGGTGGGAAGGTATGGCGACTGTCGCCACCACAGAAAAAAACTTTTCTCGAGAGGTAGAAGAGGAAGAGAAAGGGGAAAATAAAGGAAAGAGGAGAGGAGTAGGAAGAGCGGGAGCAGTAGGAGTAGGTGGAACAGGAGTAGGAGTAGAAAAGAATATATATGAATAAGTGGCGATAGGAGGGCAGCAATGGCAGCAGCAGCGGTGGTAGGGGCAGTAGCAGCAGCAGTAGCAGCACAGCTGCTCCTCTTCTCTTGCTCGTCCTCCTCTTTCTCATTTTTGTCTCCTGCTCTTACTCCGAGGCCTACTACTACTACTACTACTACTACTACGACTACTACTACTGCTACTACTGCTACTACTGCTACTACTACTACAACTACTGCTACTACTACTACTTCTGCTACTTCTACTACTTCTACTACTTCTACTACTTCTACTACTACTCCTCCTCCTCCTACTAATACTACTATTACTGCTCCTACACCTACTTCTACACCTCTTGCTCCTACTCCAACTCCAACTCCTATACTTACACCTTCACATGCTCGCCTACTCCTACTCCTAATCCCGCTCGTACTACTCTTATTCCTGTTCCTACTCCTACTACTGCTACTCGTAGGCTAGTGCTGCTCTTGCTATTCTGCTGCTGCTGCTACTGCAAGCTGCTACCACCGTTGCTGCTGTTGCTTCTGTGCTGCTGCTGCCGCTATATCTGCTGCGGCTGCTACTACTGCCAGGCTGCTACCTGCTGCCGTTGCTGCTGGTACTCCTGCAGCTGCTGCTGCTACCACCGTTGCTGCTGTTGTTGTTCTATTGTTGCTACTGCCGCTGCAGCTATTTACTTGCAGCGGCAAGTGGTAGTAGCAGCAACAACAATCTAACAGCAGCAGCAGCAGCCTTAATCTTCGTTTCTATTTTTCTCTAAAATATACATGTGCTTTCCTATCCATCTCCCTTTCAATCCGTGCTGGGTGGTTGAAAAAGTATATCAGTAGATAGGTCGGTGGGTTGGTAGGCAGGTAGGTAGGTCGGTAGGTCGCGTAGGTAGGTACGTCTGTTTGTTAGTAACTATAAACCAGTAGGTAGTTGATAGGTGGGTAGGTCCGAAAATAGGTCGGTAGTTGGTAGTTAGGTCGTTCGGTCGGTCGGTAGGCATGTAAGTATGTAGGTAGGTAGGTTGCATGTGCGGCCGTGCCATCCTGCACAGAGTAGGCAGAAAGGTAGATAGGTGGGTAAATACTTATAAATAAGTGCTGCTTTTTCATAGATAATCACAGACAAATGTATTAACAATGTTATAGGCTATGTTGCAAAGGAGCAAACTATAAGCACAGAGCACTTCATGGCTTGGGGCAGGAAGGGCCCCCCCCCCCCCACCCCTCCAGTTTTTATAGAAAAAGCTGCAGGAAGGAAGCGCGCGAGCGAACACAAAATTTTTTACCCTGGTCCCTCTCACGCCCCCGTTTCCGCCCGTCCGCCCGGAAAAAAAGAAGAAGAAAAGAGAGGTCCGAATTTCTGATTTCTGACTTGGCAAAGATATCCTGCACGGGCTGCAGGGGGTGTGCTACAGCTGCAAGGGAAGTGTGCGAGAGCGAAAATTTGTTCTTTGCACACAGTGCTTTAGCACACCCCTGCAACCCGTGCTAGTACGGCACATGTTGTTTGCAAATTCAGAAATCAGACATTCTGAAATTTTTTTCCCCCAGACGGACGCGCGGAAGGAAGAGGGGCAACGCGCGCGAGAATGAAGAAACAAATTCTTTTCTCCCCTGCCCCCTCTGCCCTGCGCGGTAGCAGTAGTAGTAGTAGTAGTAGTAGTAGTAGTAGTAGTAGTAGTAGTAGTAGTAGTAGTAGTAGTAGTAGTAGTAGTAGTAGTTTCAGCAGCAGCAGCAGCAGTAGTAGTAGTAGTAGTAGTAGTAGTGGTAGTAGTATTAGTAATAGTAGTAGTAGTAGTAGTAGTAGTAGTAGTAGTAGTAGTAGTAGTAGTAGTAGTAGTAGTAGTAGTCGTAGTGGTAGAAGTAGTTGTAGTAGAAAAGTAGCAGTGATAGTAGGAGTAGAAGTTGTAGTAGAAGTAGTAATAGTAGTAGTAGTAGTAGTAGTAGCAGTAGTAGTAGTAGTAGTAGTAGAGTAGTTGTAGTAGTAGCAGTAGTGGTGCGCGTAGCACTTGTGTGTATGTGTGTGTGAGAGACAGCGAGTGTGTGTGTGTGTGTGATTGTGTGTATGTGTATGTAATAAAGTATGTACGTGTGTGTTTGTGTGTATTAGAGCGAGCGAGAGAGAGAGAGAGAGCATATGCTTATATGACAACACTGAAAACACTTTTGTCAAGCTCGATTGGCAGAACAAATTGGTGCTGAAGGCGCTGCTTCCGCGGCCGAGAGAGAGAGAGAGAGAGAGATAGAGAGAGAGAGAGAGAAAGAGAGAGAGAGGGAGAGGAGAGAAAGAGAAGACAGAGAAGACAGAGAAAGAAATACAATATACAGCTGGTAGCATTAAAATGATGCATATGTGAGTTGGCATGCTGTGTATGAAAAGTGTCTATGAGCACATGTAAATGTGTAATATGTATATGTGTACACGTGTATACGTATATGCATGTTTGTTGTTAAACATTTTGGGTAGGTGGGTGGTGTGTGTGACACAGAGAGAGAGCAGAGAGAGAGAGAGAGAGAAGCTGAGAGAGAGAGAGCGCAAAGAGAGAGAGAGAGAGAGAGAGAGAGAGAGAGAGAGAGAGAGAGAGAGAGAGAGAGAGAGAGAGAGAGAGAGGGAGGGAGAGTGAGAAATAGAGGGAGGGAGGGAGGAAGAGAAAGAGGAGAGAGATAGAGCAGAGAGAGATAGACACACACACATACACAGAAATTCACCTGTAACATCTCCAGTATCCAAACGTTAACACCCAACATTCATAAATATTTTAGCTGTTGTCTCATAATAGGTGTAGTCCTGAACTGAAGTAGTGATGTCTTTATGCATGTATAGTCTGTGTGACCTGCAGTCCCTTGGCGACTGCCGAAGCACCAACAGCTCCAAGATTCTGGCTTGACAAATCGAGCGATTTGCCTTCATAATTGGCCTATTCAGAGCAGATAACCCATGAACAAACAAGAAGTGAAAGAAAGGAGGTTCAAGCGAAAAGTAAAAAAAAAAAAAAAAAAAAAAAAAAAAAAAAAAAAAAAAGATAACAGACCACGAACTTGGTAAGGACGTCGTGTTGTCCTACACGAAAGGCTGCCAAAGCCGCCTGCAGTGCCATGTTGTGGTCGCTCTTGCTTAAAGCTTGCCATAAAAATAAATCAGGCCTATGGTGAATTTTTTGTTGGTGATGTCGAAACCCGTTGAATTTTCGGCAAATGCTACCCAACAGTGCACGATCTCTTCAAAACTGATTATTGGCCACACAAAAATTGAAAAAATCTTTTCACCCACAAACTGACAAACTGTAACAAACAAGAAACAACATTTTACCATGGCAATGACGCTCAGTACTACGATCTCTCAGTGCGTCCTCGTTCGCAGCATGCTGGCTGCTATTGCTAGTTATGACTTTGGTAGTGAGTTGAACTTTCAACTCCGTACAGGAGGAGTGGAGATGGTCTTACGCTCTGGGCTACCTTCTTCGTCTTCTTCTTCTTCTTCTTCTTCTTCTTCTTCTTCTTCTTCTTCTTCTTCTTCTTCTTCTTCTTCTTCTTCTTCTTCTGTTGTGTGTTGTTGCTTCTTCTCCTGTTGTGGTTGTTGCTTCTTCTTCTTCCTTTTCCTCCTACGTTGCTGCATGCGATGTGCGGGTACAGAGGGTCAGTCAGTCGATGTCATGGATCTTCCTTTTCAGTCCACTTCCGCTGATGTCAATAATCGCAGGTCTGTATCATCCCAGTGTATGTATATGTGTAGATCGTCTCGGGCACTTCACCAGGCAAATGTTTTGTTCAAGTGTTGTTGTTGTTGTTGGTATGCCATGATGTATGTGTATGTATGTATATATCAATATGTATTAATATGTTAGACTGCGTATGCGCATGCCTTCCTACTACCTACCTAATTAATTGCAACCTAGCAAGTAGCGAATGCCCCCCCCCCCCCCCCCCTGTGTGCTCGTGGGTGTGTGTGCGCATGTGTATGCTTGCGGGTGAATGGATGCGCGGGGCAGTTGGAGGCGCGGAGGGGATTGTGTGTGCGTGTTAACTGTGTGTATGTGTGTGCGTGTCAAGTGTGTGTATGTGTGTGCGTGTTATGCGTGTTTTCGTTCATGGATGTGACCTGAGTGTGATCAGAGATAAAGAAAAGAAGAGAGAGAGAGAGAGACAGAGAGAAAGAGAGAGAAAGAACTGGATCTGTTGTTGCAAGAGTCATGGGGTGGGTGTTGGGTGGCAGGTCTTCCGGCGAAACGCGCCACGCCAGTACGAGGTGCGTTCTGTCTCTCTCCTCTCTCTCTCTCTCTCTTTACTATCTCTCTCTCTCTCTTTTAATATATAAATACTATCTTTCTCTCCTTGCTCACTTTGTTTCTTTCTGTCCTCTCTGTCCTTCCTACCTCTCTCTCTCTCTCTCTCTTTCTATCTCTGTGTGTGTCTCTCTCTATCTATCTATATCATCTTTCTTTCTATCTCTCTTCTCTTCTGTCTCTATCTGTCTCCCTCTCCTGCAGTTCTCTTTCAGCTGTGTGTCTGTCGTGTCCCCTCTGCTCTGTTCTCGCGCTGTCCGCGCTCTCTGCTCTGGGCGGACGTGCTGGTGTTGGTGCTGTGCCTGCTAGTTCGAGGCCATGCGCGACGAGCTGCTGGCGCGCATGACGGGTGCCTTCAAGCAGCCGGTTCGAAAATTTATATTCTGTAATGGAAAAATTTTAGAAACCGCAAACTGAACTTGGATTAGGACGCGGGATAGGGGAAAGACATAAAACAGAAACAGACGCAAATGGATATATGTACTACGCAGATATATGTACTGATGCAGATTGATATATTTACTTGTGTGGAGCCAGCAAGGAGGAGGGGGGGGGGGGGGGGAGATGGATGTGCTCACTTGTGGAGGCGCTTGGGCTGTTGGCAGTTTTTGCATCTGGTGCCACTCCACACTGCTGCGGTGGAGGGGCCGGTGGGGGTGAAGGCACCACAGGCCGCGGAGGAGGGCGCAGCGGGGGCGGGGGAGGAGGAGGGCGGGGCAGATGCGGCGGCGGACGAAGGGGCGACAGGGGTGGAAGGTAGGGCAGGGAAGGGCTTTTGGGCAGCAGCGGGGACCGACACCTAGCACATGCCAGCCACAGTGGCCAATCGTGCAAAGAAGAAGCTCGAATGCAGACATTTATTTTCCCATAATACTACCTTTTGCTATGTGTACAGGCTTTTCTCATCCACACTTTTGCTAGCTACAGGTGTCTTGGTCACGTATAGATTTGCTACTAGAAGATACAGCTATCTGCTATATCTACATTTACATTTAATTTGCTACATACAGGTATTTTTGTCATCTAAACATAATGATTGAATATGTACAGGTATGTTCATATATATGCATTTGATATGGGAAGGTTTGGGTGTGTGCTGGTGCGTCTGGGAGAGAGAGGAGAGGGGGGGGGGGGGGGGGGGGGGGGGGGGGGGCTGACGGCAGGGGTTGCCGTGCGCAGTCGCTCCGCCTCGGCCTGCAACTGCGCCAGCTGCTGCCGCATCTTCTTCTCCGCTTCCTCTCTGGCCTTGCTTCTCTCCGCCTCCAGCATTTCCTGTGCCTTCTTCCTCTCTGCCTGCAACAGTTCCTTGGCCTTCCTCTCCGCCTCCAGCTCCTGCTTTACTTCTTCTTTTGCCTTCCTCTCCGCCTGCAACAGTTCCTGAGCCTTCTTCCTCTCCGCCTCCAGCTCCTGCTTTACTTCTTTTGCCTTCCTCTCCGCCTCTCTGGCTTGTTTCTCTTCTGCCAACAGCCTTTCCAGCTCGGCCTGCCGCACCTCGCTCTCGGCGGCCTGCTGTGCTGCCTGCTGGCTCGGCGTGGCGGCTTGCTGGCGCTTCTGCTCCTGCTCGCGGTTTTCCTCCTGCTGCAGCCACTCCTGGTGCTCATGGTCCTTGTGGGCCACCTCCTCTGCTGACAGCGCAGTCTCTCACCCCTCATCCCATCCTTTCTTGGCCAGTGCGAGTTCAGAGGCGGTTTCTGCGACAGAGCTCTGCAACGTCTGTGTATGGCTTGCACGGTTTTCCAACAATATTTAATTTACAACTTATTAATAAATGTTTATATTTCACTCAATTTCGATATATTAATATATGGTATTATTTTTCCTGACAGAACAACTCCGGTGTGGGCCGACCGTACTTTTTTCCAGTGACTTACCAAAAAAAAAAAAAAAAAAATCGTTCTCCCGCCGCAAAAAGCCGCTGAGTTTTTTTCAGACAGCAAACAGATTTCGCCGCGAAGTGCGGCGCATCTAGCTTCGTTTCCCACCCACCCACAACGCGCAGCCCATGCGGTTCATCATGTCGTCAGTTTTCCGGAAATTTTTCATCACCCCCCCCCCCTCCCCCCGCCCGACTATTTTTCGCTCTATTAATAAAACTGTAGGCATCACCCCCCCGGATAGCCGGTAAAAAGTACAGTTTTTCGGGTGTCAGGTGCACCTAGTTTTTTTCCCAGTATTTCAATATTGTTTGGCCGGACTTGACCTAATGCCATTTTAACCGTGGTCTGTGGCCGCTTTCTTGTTCGGCTTCACTGAGCTAATATAACGAGACATCATTCTCCTTTGGGAGATTTGTGTCTGGTTGTATTACCGACTTTTTATCGAGCTATCTTCAGGGAATGTAACATTGGAGTCACCAGCACAAGGCTGATTTCTTTTCTGGCTTGTTTTTGGAACAGCAGAAAGAAAAATTGGACAGACCTATCTCTTCTGAGTAGGTGTTCCAAAAAACAAATACTCCAGCACATCCCCACTGTAATGCCCCCAACGATAGCTCGTAAAAAGTCGGTAATACAACCAAACACAGTCCCCAAGAATGAGACTCATGATGATGTCTCGTTATATTAGCTCAGTGAAGCCAAAAAGGAAAACGGCAACAGACCAGGAATAAAATGGCATCAGGTCCAATCCGGACAAATAATACTGAAAAACAAGCTGGTGCACCTGTCACCAGGAAAAGGTACTTTTTACCGGCTATCCGGGGGGTGATGCCTACAGTACCCCCTCCCGATTTTATGACGGAAATAGCATTTTCGTCATACACCTTCTGATTTCTTTCTGCAAATAGTATGCGCTATGGAGTCATGCCACACAGCGCATCGACCCACGGATAGACGCTAAAAGACGATAAATATATCCTCATACTGCACGTCAAAGCGGATTCTCCAGCCATTCTTGTAGATTTTTGAACTCCTTCCCCTCAATCTCTTTTTTTTTTTTTTTTTTTTTTTTTTTTTTTCTCGGCAGTATGTCGAACAAACGTACTATTAATAAAAAAAAATACAAGCAACGTAGTGCTGTAGTACGATTCCCCCTTTGATCTCCTTCTTCTTCTTATCATTATCATTATTATTATCATTATTATTATTATTATTATTATTATTATTCACAGGGAGATCGTAAGTACATTGTCTTTTTTTTATGACATACCCTTGTATAAGGCGGATATCCTATGATATAGTATTAGGGGGCCAGTCCTAATAGCTATATCCGAAGTCGAGGTGTATGTACCCGACCCTGCGATATACCGACACAAGTAGAGATTGACCGTGCTCAGGTACGACAGTATATAATCTATCGTAAAAAATAATTTAATGAAAGTTTCAGAGAACATTTCATTTTCGAGAACATCATCCCAGGACTTGGAAAGGGTCATACCCGGGAACACCATCGCTCAATACACTAGCGATCCCCGTATACGGTGTAGTATCATCGTCGATCGACCTTTCGCACTCGTATGTTGCGATCGAATGCCGAGTTATATCACTGAGTCTTTTTAATATTCATATTGATAACTGATGATGCATGATCATATCATGATACGCCGTGGGCAATCAATCAGTTTATTTGAGACGCATAAAGAAAAATAGTTTCTTTGTCACTGCCTTCGTCGTCTGGCGCGGATTTCTTTGCCTGGTGGAGGACCACCAACAAAAGTCAGATCGAACTTTGACTGTTCGAGAATGTCCCAGATCTTATTAGGGATTCCGCCCAACGATAATTCAAAAGGGACATCAAGCACTCCTCTTGGCAGTGTCTGAATGGTCCACGCAGTGTAATCCTTGTCTCTGGGAGTAATTGTATCATTCCATGTCTCGAGACTTTTTGCGTCTTTATATACTGGCAGATAATGTCTTGCCTTTGGATCCTCAACCGGGTCCATACTTCTCCAGAACTGGAGTATCGGTTGTACTATTTTTGCGGCTGATGATATTTTGAGTGTCCGTGTGACACGCATCTGTCGTGGGACCGCCACGACCCGCATCAAGTATAAGTCTAAGAGAGTGTCATCAGCGACATGTTGTTCCGCTGGTCTCATCAGATAGAAAGCATCTTTCACCCATGCGATGGTTGCTATCGCATCGCCTTCCTTCCATCGCTCATGGACAATCCAACGTTGCCCGCGTTTGGGTCAGTGTCCGTCCCCTCCTCCT
The DNA here is from genome assembly GCA_019918135.1 of Paulinella micropora. Classification (NCBI taxonomy): domain Eukaryota; phylum Cercozoa; class Imbricatea; order Euglyphida; family Paulinellidae; genus Paulinella; species Paulinella micropora. The sequence goes on along the minus strand of WBZZ01005882.1, from coordinate 116,606 downwards.
CCTGGTGGACATCCTTTGATCCCATTGACCTCATCGCCTTCCTCGGTTGGTCGTTGATAAGATCATTCCGCGCTCTCCTTAGCTGCGCCTCTGTGATCTTCTCCTTCTTTCCGCTATGCTCTCGCGGAGACTTGGACTGAGTCCCCACCGCGCTTATGCGGTCAGTCTTCTCCTTACTGTCCACCTCACTCTCCTCCTTCTCAGCTATCGGTGCCCGATAAGCATCGTCTTGGTCTATGCCAGCCTCCTTGTGGATGGGCGGCACCTCTTTGAAATCGTCCTTCATCCGTTTTAACGCCTCCGCAACGGATTCATCTTCCAGTAAGAAGGGATCATACTTAATCAGCCTTCTTACATTCACAATTTGCACCTTCCCTCTACCCCTGATCTTGTAATTCAGAGGTCCCGTCTGTTCCATAATCTGATAAGGTCCTTTCCAGTGAGTGAACAGCTTAGAGCTGACTCCCTTCGGGACTTGAAGATGGTACAATAGTACAATATCCCCGACCTGGAACTTGATCTGATCCAAGTGCGCTTGTCGCACCCCTTCAGCATCAGTCTTTCGGCGCTCCGCCTCTCTATGCGCCCTGACTATTTGTTCCGCCTCCATCTTCATATTAAGTCTCATCCCAAACAACTCATCCGCATCCGCCCAAGTGTCTTTTGAGCTCTTCGAGCCTCCTAACGCCGTAGAGGGTAGACAGTTCATTGCAAACGCAAACGATGGTGCTGCCTCGACCCATGCTCTTTGATTCTCCTTCTTCGTGCAATACATCTTTAGCGAGGCTTTGAGGGGTCTGTGTACCCGCTCGATTTTCCCATTTGCTCGCGGGTTATAGGCAGTAACATATTGCCATTTCATCCCGTAATACTTAGATAGTTTGTCGATGACCTCGTTATTAAAGTCCGAGCCTCGATCAGAACATATCTTTCTTGGTACTCCCGATCTGTGAGATGATCCTATCGATCAGCGCCTCGGCAGTCGTCTTGCCGGTAACGTCTTTGACAGGGATGATCCACACATAGTTGGTGGCTCTGTCAATAGCCGTAAGGAGGTATTTGTAACCATCCTTCGATTCTGGGAAAGGTCCCACATGATCAATGTGTATAAACTCAAACATCCCCGCATGAAGAGGAAATTCGCCAATCAGGCCGAAATTTGCCTTCAGTGGTGTTTTGTTTATCTTGCACGGGATGCATGCATCCACCGCCTGATCTATCTCCTCCTTCATCTTCTTCCACCAGAATCGCCTCGCTACGAACATATGAGTTCGTTGTCGACCCGGATGCGCCAAAAGTGGGCAATTGTGGGCTGCGACAAATATAAATCGTCTCAGACTCTCCGGTACCCAAAGGGTCCATTTGTCCGGCTGTGACGCATAGCGACCGTGAAGGCCCTTGTACCACAGTAGACCATCTCTCCATCCCATCTCCTTCATCTGATCTTTGATCGCTTTCGTCATCCGTAGCTCATCCGGGTTCTGATATAACTGTATCAGTTTTTTCAACTCCGGATCTTGAGCCTGTTGTTGCCTCCATGCGGTAGGCGAGGCTATATGGATAGTACCATCTTCTAGCCGTACCCCGATTCTTTCCGGGTCATCGTCTAGGTCACTTCTCCGCTCTTGAGGAGGCTCCGCATAAACTTCCTGCGTCTCCTCTTCCTCTCTTATGTTCGCCTTCGCATTCTCATATACCTCATAGGACCACTCAGCGTCCTCCTGGGTATGTAGCTCACAACATATCCCGTGATCCGGGCCTTGTGGACTGTACCGTAGACCTGTGCGGTCATATCGGACTCCACTCGCCATCTCCATCGCCTCAATGTGGCTGACCTCATACACCTTGTCAGTGGACAAGTCTTCCATCTCCACCGTGGACACCAACGCCGATACTTCTGAGTTAAACTCTAGCCTAGAGAGGCTATCAGCGACCACATTTCGCTTTCCCGGTAGATGGACCATTGTAAAATCGAAACAAGACAAGAACGCTTGCCACCGCGCCAGCCGTCCCGTCTGTTCATGATTCATCAACCATAATAGGTTATGATGATCAGTTCTGACAGTAAATTGAGGTCCTCCTCACAAATACTCTCTGAGCCTCTTGAGGGCCCATACTACCGCCAACGCCTCTCTTTGCCTTGTGCAATAGTTTCTCTCCGCCGCACACAACTTCCTACTAATAAACATGATTGGGCGTAATTTCTTCTCCTCATCCTCTTGTTGTAATACAGCCCCAATCGCAAACTTAGATGCGTCTGTATCGACTACGAATCGTTTCGTAAAGTCGGGCATCGTTAACACCAGTCCTCCGTCTTTCGGGTCTTTGTAAATGAGATCTTTGAGCGCATGAAACGCTTGCAAAGCCTCTTCGTCCCACTTCTCAAAGTCTCCAAAATCTATCATTTTCTCCACTTTAGCCCGTGTTGCACCCCAATCGGGTATAAACTGGCTATAGTATTGCGCCATCGCAAGGAATGAGTGCAATTCAGTGCGGTTCTTCGGTATCGGTCGATTCATAATCTCCTCCCTCTTCTCTTTGGATATCGAGACTCGATTATGGGAGATCTCGTACCCTAAGTATGTCACACTCGTCTTGGCAAGTTGACACTTCTTTAGATTGCACTTCAGGCCAAAAGCTCCGATGCGCCTGAATATATCGGACAAATGATCGATATGCTCCTCCATTGTGTTAGAGTATACGATAATGTCATCGATATAGCAAAATGCATATTCTCCCGCCTTCTGTCCCCGCCTTCTCATAAAACCACCGTCAGACAAATCATCGTACTGACTGCTCAACATCTTCTGCATCGCCTTCTGGAAAAGTCCTGGGGCTTGCTTGAGGCCCATCGGAAGCACTTTCCATTGATATATTTCCATACCCACCACAAACGCCGTCAGCCATCTGGACTTTTCCTCCAGTGGTATCTGCCAGAAGCCATTCTTAAGGTCAATGACCGAATAGAATTTTGCATTCCGCAGTACTCTTCTTCCTTCTTCTAATGTCGGGAGAGGATTTCTCTCTTCCTCCAGCACCTTGTTAACACGAGCATAGTTAACTGTCAGGCGCCATTCTCCTCCTGGCTTCGGCACTATTCTCGGTTGTGAGACTATTGGAGATGTTGATCTCTCAATAAAGTCCTCATTGAGCAGCTGTCTTGCTAGCTCCTCCGCTATCTTCGCCTCATGTATACTCAAATTCGCCCTTCGTGGTGCCGGTGACGGCTCCGCACCCGGTATTTTGTAAATAACCGCAGTGAAATCTTCAGGCTTGACACCACCTGCATGTGGAGGGTCAACAATTTCCTTGTTCGCCTCTAATTTGGCTTTTAAAAGCTCCTTCTCCTTCTCCGTGCCTACTCCTTCTTCCAATATTTTCCGCGCCGCCTCTTGAAAATCTTCATCAGACATCTGCTTATGTTGCTTGAGGGGTTCTCTGTCCTCCTCCAAGCCTAAGTCCTCTTCCGAGACATCATCTAGGCCCTTCTTTTTATACGTGACCGTGTCCGGCTCATCATCTTTACCGAGCTCCACCAGCATGTCAATGAGTCTCGCGTATTGCAAAGGAGCTTTACGGGTGTAAAAACCATCAAAGCATGTGAATGCTTGCGGTATCAATTTCAACTTATCGAGGTCTCTGAGCTTCCGCTTGTATGCACTGCTCTGCTCACGAGTTCCCATACGACAAGCCACCACTAGCTGTTGCTTGCGAGAGGGTACCGGTATAGGATGATCAATAAGCCGGTCCCTTATTTCCTGCGCCCATATCGCCTTCTCATTATATGGCAGGATAATAGTATACGGCTTATTATTTTCCAATAAAGTCCGTAAGCATTTCTTCACTTCAGTTAGTGAACGCGGCCACGTCGGCTCGTCACCCCAGAAATCAATAATAAAACTTTTAATAGTTTCTGGTGGAATATCCGGGATTCGCCCCGTTCTCTTTGGTACAACGCCTCCCTTTTTTCTTCTCCTACTTTCGCATGGAAACAGTATCCGTTAGTAATATGGACATCTGTTCCTACTCCTTCCGCGAATCTCGCCAACGACGGGCTTCTTTGTGCGACACATATAATCTCCTCCTTTCGCTTCTCGATTAAGTCATCAATAGACTTTTTGTCTCAATGGCATGTCGGAACTGTGGCAGTGCACACTTGGGATTCCCAATTGTCGGTCCAGGACAGCTCATCCGGTCTTACGACATGGGGGTGAACGTACACCTCAAGTGCCTCATGTGCGATGGCCATCTTTTTGTGATCCGTCGCTAGACTCAGCTCATAAGCCTCATTAGAGTCAGTAGCGTTGAAGGGATCAATATCGTTCTTTTCTCCTCTTTTTACTCCATATATCACTCGCCGTGCGGCGCAATCAATCACAGCCCCCATCGTAGCCAATTGGTCATACGATAGTAATATTGACCCGTGGTAACCGGGGACGACATAAAGGTCCATGCGGTATACTCGTGCGGATTTTAATTTAAAGGTCAGTGTGATGATTCCCGTGATGACCGTCCGGCTACCCACTCCCTTCAGAGTGCCAGTCGAATCATTCATATTTCCGTCCACCCAGTCCCGGTATCGATTAAAATACTTCCGGCCGACAATATTAATATTCGCCATCGTATCATTACCAACTTTTAATATTGTCTTCAATGTTTCACAATAAAGTTCCGTATAACACAGAGCATCGGGCCTGTGTATATTGGCTGCGAGAACAAGAACTTTACGTTCCAAATTTTGGAGTCTTGTCTCTAAGTTTTTCAACTCCTCCTTCTTCTCCTCCTGCTTCACCTCATTAACATTTTTATTATTCTGCGGTACTGGTGCGTTTACTATGTGAGCGACATTGTCTTGTGGTACTTGAGTACACACATTGTCTTTTTGCTCGCCACCCGCCGCGACCGTAGACATTGAGTCTGTTCGTGGTTGTTTGCTTGGCCGAGGCGATACGTCTGCCATTGGCCTCCTCGCCTCCATCGCAAGTCTCGCCTTCCTATTTGCATCAGTTATCATTGGTAACCGTGCTGTATGAACGGGTATGAGACTACCTTGGGGCTGCAGTCTCTGTGTACCCACATCTTTGTTTTCACATAGAGGAAGCGTTGGCCCAGTCTGCACAACAGCATTAGAAAGCACTGTGACTTTAGGGTTAAACTTCACAGTCTTCTCCTTCCTCTCTTCTTCCCCCTCCAGTCATTCCACCACCTCGAAACGATTACCTTGAGTAGTGTCCGGGTAGGATGACGTATCGGTCTCCGAGGCAGTGTTGTAGGCCTGAGCTCGACCGAAATTCGGGTTGGAGCTTGTCCACGAGCCTCCTCCTCCTCTGGGTGGGGGGGCTGGAGCTCGAACAGCTCTCCCTCCATAAAGGGTATATCCCCGACCTCCTCCTCTTCCTCTCTGAGGGGTTCCCTGCCACCTCGAGGCTCCTCTCCATGTTCCTCGTCCTCCTCCTCCTCCTCGTCCTCCTGCTCCTGCTCCTCCTTCTCGTCCTCTTTGAGAGGCCTTTAAGTTCTTTTGTCTCTCCCTTTCCTCTTTCTTCTCCTTCATCCTCTTCATGTAGGTAATGATTGCCTCTCGTAACTCCTCATCATCACACATATTGGCATACCAACCTTCGTTCGCAGCGGCAATCTGAAGCACATTGAAAAGGCCCGGTTCCTTGCCTTCCGTCCTGCTCAGAAAAGTTGCCCTTGCTGTTGGGTTCTGCCTATCATGATTGAAAGAGCAGTCTCTGTTCTCCATCTGTGCCTTACACTGCAAGCCCGCGAACCACCTCCAACATGCGGTCTTCAGGTCTGGCTCTCTCTGTCTCTTCCAACCGGCAACTCTGTTTGTGTACGTGGCTTGTGCGCCAACAGGTACACCGCCTGCCTGTGCCGTATGTGCCTCCGTGAGCGAGTCCATGTTTGAGCATGCACTCATCACTTCTTGAAACAGTGCTGACGGAGCAACGCTTTGAACCGTATTTTCGAACACGTGTGTCTCGAGGAAGTTCTTGGACTTCACTGAGCTAAACGTCGAGCATTGTTGTATGAGCTGAGTAAGCTTACTCGGGTTAACTGTGTGTAACGCCGAAAAGAAATAGAGGATGATCGACTTGCGGCCATAGAATAGCCCATAGGAGGAAATTACCTCCGTAAGGGTCGCCGCCAAGCCAACAGCACTCCTCAAACTCATCGCCACTGTCTCAAAGATTTCAAATCCTATGAGAGTATCAGTGCAGAGATGCTGGTATCCATGAGATTGAAAATATGAAATGAGTGTGGCCACCGCCAGTTCACACTGAGCGTCTAGGCCTGTTGCATTGTTTCTCTTAATCTCCTCCTTCTTTCTCAAAAACTTGTACTGTGTCAGATCAAATCCCTCCGAGACTAGAGATTGGTCAAAAACAGTAACAAGGGCCTCGTATTCCTGCGTTTCGTCGCAAGGAAAAGCCTTCATGCAGGCATTGATCTCTTTGAGCTTGCTCAAAAGCGAAGCATCAGAGTCTTTGTCTGAGCTCGTCTTGGCATATAGCATGAGACTTGCCACTCCTCCTTTCTTCCCCTTGAAGGCATTTATGATGTTATGTCTGTCCTTCTTCTCCGTGTTTGTGACCACCACCGTAGTTGAGCCCGAGGGTGCAGGGGCTGGTGGGGCAGGAGCTGGTGGGGTCAAATATGTCGGAGGGTGTGTCTTTGCACCACTCACTTTTGCTTTCATTCTTTCCAGTCTCATCGTCTTCTCGAACTCCTCATTCTCTTTCGCCTTCTTCTTCTCAGATATCACCAGCTTTTGAGCATGAGTGATAAAGGCCACCCATTCAGAAGCAGATCTGAGAAAATTATATTTCTCCACATATTGGTCAACACCTGCTTTGTTGGCGACCGGTGGTGCGTTACTAAGTGATTTAAGGACAGAGTGATCCTTGGTAGGAATCCATCTCTTCCATGCCTCCTTGTGCAGTAACGCACACATCAACAGTCTGATATTGGTCAGAACTCTGTCAGTCTTCTCTAACTCATCAATCACAGCATGAGTTTCTCCTGCTGCCTTAATGCTTTTTTCCATCTCTGCCTTCCCCTCCTCCAAGGCCTTTATTTCCATTGTAAAAAAATGAAATATGCCACTCGAGTTTTTCGAACCCAGATTGGTCTTCATTTTTGTTACATCGACTGCCTCCTGACCAGTCGCGAGGAATCTGGCCGTTGCTCTTGGGTTTGTGTACTGGAGGTAACCCTCACATCGTGGGCCGTATGTACGTTCCCAAATCAGGGTTTGAGTGTACACCCCAAAGATAGCATCGAGTAATTCAAGGTGGGTGTGTGTGTCCCCAAACTTGATATGCTGTATCTTCTTTCTCTCTTCTGGATCAGAGACCAGTTTGCCGAGGAGCTGTGCTGTGTTTGATAATAGGATAGACATCCTTTTTAGCACGACTTTTCTCTCTTCTTTGATCCTGAGGGATCCACACATAGGTGTCCTTCTCTACCCCCATCTTGTTATCAAACTCTTCTTTAGTGAGCTCATAGTGGTCTTGCACCCACTGTTGTTCCTCCACTGTGATCTCCTCTCCATCACTATGAATCAAGTCGATCATTTTTCGTCCTCCTCCTCCCGTGTAGGCAGGTGGTAAGGGATTACCATATGCTCCTCCTCCTCCCGTCTCTTCTTGTTCAAATCCTCCTTCATCTTCGTCTCCTCCATATCTTCCTTCATCATCCCAGCCCTCTTCTACTCCTCCTCCTACTCCTTCATCTCCTCCTCCTCCTTCATTCAATCCTCCTCCTCCTCCTTCATTCAGTCCTCTTCCTCTTCCTCCTCCTCCTTCTTCTTCTCTTCTTTGTTCTGCCTCCGAGAATTCACTCACTTCGGCGGTCTCTGTCGACATGATGTCATAGTAGTGATCAACAGGAGGACAGTGTCAGCTCCTATGTTTGGTTTTTGTTCGTTTGTGTTCTGTTCCTCCTTCAGTCGATTGACTAGTGAAGAGAGAAACTAATAGAGAGGGTAGGATAAGATTCCCTGTCCTCTATGAAACACTGTTTGTATGTTTGTTTTTGTTTGAGAAAAATAGTCTTTGAGACTTTCTTCGATTTCTTGTTCTCCTTACTCAGATTACTTTCTCCTCCTTCTTTTCTATATTGTATCTAGTATGAGGCACTTGGACCTACACACAGATAGTAATAGAGAAACTAGAAAAGCTCTCCTTGAGAAGTCGACAGTCGGTCGGATAGGTTCTCAGACCTACCTTTAGAAAACGATCAGAGAGTTGCAAAAATACTCTGACGTATGTGTGAGATAATGCAGATAAATGCACAAACTAGAAGGGTAGAGTGTTGTGCTCCTGTCCCTATGCTTGTTTGTGTTTTGTGTGTGTTCCTTCACTCTTCTGTCCACCTCCTTCTTCTTGGTCTCTGTGTGAGAACAGCAAGAACGACAGCGAGTTTGTATCTGATGTCTCCTTGTGAGCACACAGATACTGATTGGGCTAGAGGGTACGAGACACCTGCTTGAGACCAATCAAATTATTTGTTTTGTGAAAGAGTTATGAGGGAGCTGTGTTGGAGTATTTGTTTTCGTCTGACGTCCCCGTGTGCCAGGAGACAGGTCAGTGAAAATTCACTCTGTTGCCTGTGTGGCAAAAGAAATCACCCTAGTGATGTGGACTCCAAATGTAATGCACCCAACGATAGCTCGTAAAAAGTCGGTAATACAACCAAACACAGTCCTCAAAAGATGAGAATGATGTCTCGTCATATTAGCTCAGTGAAGCCAAAAAGGAAAACGGCAACAGACCAGGAATAAAATGGCATCAGGTCCAATCCGGACAAATAATACTGAAAAACAAGCTGGTGCACCTGTCACCAGGAAAAGGTACTTTTTACCGGCTATCCGGGGGGTGATGCCTACACCACACAGCTCCTTTTGCAAAACCAGACGTCTAGGCGTTTGTCAGTAGGTGTCTCAGTACCCTCTACACAGCCTGTATCTGTGTCCTCATAAGGAGGCCAGACACCAGACCTCATAGCTGCTCTTGTGTTCTCTCTTGAGACAGAGACAGAGTAGGTCAACAGACGTACAAACAAACACTCACAGTTACAAACAAACTTGAAGGACACGAGCGTAGTACTCCTCCTTTCAAGTCTGTGCACTTAGTTGCCTCTCAAAACACATACATCAGAGTATTTTTGCAAATCCCTGACTGTTTTTCGACAATAGGTCTGAACAAGTGTCAGACGACAGGTCGACTTCTCAAAGAGTGCTTCTCGAGCCTCTTTGACATTATCTGTACGTAGGTCCTCGTACCTCATAACAGATACAACAACAAAAAGAGAAAAAGAAAAGAGGAGTGGAGAAGGAGATCAAGTTTTCAGAGAAAGTCGTATAGACTACTTCTTTCTCACAAACAAAAACACATAAGACATAGAGGTGAGACTCTCTCTCTCTACACTGTCTTTTCATCTTTCCTCTCTATTCGTTCCTCAGAGACGAACAGAGTAATTACGGAGTAGAAACAGATCTATCTCATTTGTATTCCTTCAGAGACCATGTCTTCTAGGTCTGAAGAAGCATATTGGAATGAAGAAGGAGGAGAGAATGAGAGAACCCCAATAGACCAGGAGAATAACGTTGGCCCTCTTGGGGACGGGGGAGATCTGGCAGTGCCTTCCTATGAAACAGGAGGACCAGAGGACCGACTGCTCGCCCCTGGGCGGATGGGAGAGTCGGAAGTCGAGAAGGAGAGGAGCGAGGAGGAAGCGAGGTTTGTGGCCGAATATGGCAATCTAAGTGAGAAGGAGTTTGAGGATAAAATAGGGAAGGATGAGGCCTATAAATGGCTATTCATTCCCCCAGAAATACGATGGGGAGATCCCTTGAGAAAGGAGGATATCTGTTACCCCCTCCCAAAACAAACCCTGTCTCTTGCAAAATTCCTCAGAGACGACAGTGCACAGTTACAGGTGCAACATGTCTCATTTGGGGACAATATGTCTTTACTGGAGCTTCTCGACCTCACATGGAAAGTGTTCGAGTGTGCTATACTCTATGAGTACCAGTCTAACAAGACTGTCCTGCCATGGGATTCAAGAGCACTGGCTAGGTTGCTCGATCCTGGTCAGGATATCGAATCAATCAAAAGAGGGGAAGGGGAGTTTAAGTCCAGGAACGTCCGAGGACAGATTAATGTCATGGATATACCCCTGAGACTTATGGAGATCAAGTTGGTGGACTTGAATAAACTCCAACAAACCCCGATTTATGGCAGGGACCTTCACCCGGCTCTGAAAGAAATAGGAGGCGAAGCTGGAGGGGTGACGAAGATTAAGAAGTTGCATGCGGCCTTGCAGAAGGACGACGCATGGAAGAGGTGGGCTTTCACCAAGGATCATACGATCTTGCAGGGAACGGCCGCACCCGCCCTCACCAATAAAGCGGGAGAGAAGGAGTTGGCGGAGAAGGCTCTGTTCCTTCGGAAGGCTGCCGAGCTCATGTCTTTTTTTCATCATGCTCAAGACCTGCATATCAGGGAAAGAGCAGAGGAGAAAGAAAAGAAGGAGTTGGATGCAAAGATTGCATTGGCTAAGGCGACGGCTACGAGACAGGCACCTTCCTCTGGGCCTTTTATGTCTCCCCCTGGGTACGTCCCGTCAGCCCATACAGCCCCTCCTGCCCCTACGACTAGCTCAGCGCCTACCACTGTCATTGTCAACAATAATGACAAGAAGGACAGACAGGCTATCATTAACTCCTTCCAAAAATATACCAAGTCCGATGCCACTGCTCTGACGCTGTTTGCAGAGACAGCGAGTCAGAAGGACACGGATGCGAACCTTCGAGACAAGCTCCGAAGAATTGATGCTTGTATGAAGCAGCATCCAACGGACGAAACACAGGAGTATGAGGCGTTGTCCACCTTGTTGGACCCATCAATCCTCACACAAGGATTTGATGTTGTGGAATACAAGGCGTTGCGAGCGGTAGAGGTGGCGGCTAGGAGAGCAGCCTCAGACCTGCAGTGCACGGTGCCAGTTGCCGTCCTCTTGCAATACTTTAAAACTCATGGGTATCAGCATCTGTGTACTGGTACTTTGATTGGGTTTGAGATTTTTCAAGAGGTGAACGAAGGGCTGGGCATTAGCGCGAGGTTGGCAGCGATCCTCACTGAGGTCAGCGCCAAGTACGGGCTCTTTTATAGCCGGAAGTCTATCATTTTGTACTTCCTGAGTGCTTTGTGTGCACGACACCCGAGCAAGCTCGCAAGGATCATACAGTCCTGTCCGACCTTCGCGGCGGTGAAGACGGCGGATTTTTTAGAAACGAATATATACGAGAGGGCCGTAGCGGCTGTTCAGCCGAGCGACCTGTATAGGGAGGTGCTCGAAGCGTGTTCCGACTTGGACACGGCCACCGAGTCATTCTCCAGTGCCGCGACACAAGGGGTTGGAGGTGCTCAAGCAGCACATACAACTCGGTCGGCGGGTCAAAAGAGGGTGAGAGACGAGCCGACGCCGTGCTACCGCTATTTTTCATATATGGCGTGCAAGAATGAGGCGAAGCATGGAGTAGGCACCTGTCCACACAGTCATGACTCTGACGATGACAGGATGCGAAATATCTTCCTGAGAGAACTCAAAGACTCAAAAAAGGAGCAGGCCTTATACAGAGTTTACAAGAAGGAGTTGGTGGAGAGGAGGTGGAATGCAAATGTGGTCGCGGACGGAGAGTTCCGGGAGGCCATCATTTCCTTCCTTGAGAAGATGAAGAGAAAGGAGGAGAAAGAAGCAGCGGGCCGACAAGCGGCGCCGACTAGAGGAGGAGGAGAGACGAGAGGAGCGTCACGAGGGTCCCGAGGGACACCAAGAGGATGGGCACCAAGAGGTCGGGGCTATCGGGGAAGGGGAGGCCGGACCCCAGCGCGCCCTCCCAGAGGACACGGATACTGGAATTATAGCTCCAGTTCCAGCTCCAACTACCCCCAGCAAGCTTATACCGCTGCGGAGGGGGGACGTCAAGACGAAGACACTGGCTCAGGTGAGCGTGTTGAAGTCCTAGAATGACGGGAGGAAAAGAGGGAGGAGGAGAAGAGAAAGAAGGAGATAAAAACTGTTCTTTTTAATCCGACAGTCACAGTTATGCCTACTGTTGCTGAACAGGATACGAACGGTTCCGTTCCTCCTAGACGTGAAGTTGAAGGCACACAGCCTCACAAGCCTCAAGGTAAGCATTTGCTAGTTCATCCTTCGAGAGCTAATATGATAAATGATGCGAATGGGAAGGCGCCCGGTCAACCCCCCGCGCAGCCGCCGACGCCGGCCGAGGAGAAGTCGACGTACCAGGAAGGCCAGTCGGGTGGCAAGACCAGGCACTCTCCTGCCGGCCGGGGGGGCGGGCTTTTCCGGCCGGGTGGCACGAGTGGCCGGGCTTTTCCTGTCGGGTGGCACGAGTGGCCGGGCTTTTCCGGTCGGGTGGCAAGAAAGACCAGATCTTTCCGGTCGGTTAGATATACTCGTTTGGCCGGATAGAGGCGCTGCCTTTTTGTTCTCCCCCCTCCCCTCTCCCTTCTCCCTTCTCCCCTCTCCCTTCCCCCTTCTCCCCTCTCCCTCCCCGCGCCCGAACATTGTGCAGGCCCCTGCCCAGGCTTTCCGTTCATTATGGCGGTCAGGTGAAAGGTGCAACTGGCGGCTTCTTTGCCACCGCCGCAAAACTAGGGAAATTTCCTTTACCTAATAAAAAACTTACTTTACTAACCCTAAGTGTCCTCATAGCGAGAATCACACTTGTGGTTCGAGGCCGCTCGGAGGTGCCACCACAGGATGGATATTCCCGGATATATATTGGTACTACCGGAACGGCCGGCCCTTTCCCTAAATATAAAAAACAGCGCTTTTTACGGGTGAAAGAGAGAGAATATAATTATTTCCTTTTTATTTCGACAGGTAGGATTAGTCTGGATGCCAATTTGTACCTACGTGTACGCATGCTGCCACTAGACGAGGCGCGGGCCGGCTCCGGTCCACAAGTGTGATTCTCGCTATGAGGACATTTAGAGTTAGTAAAGTAAATTTTTTTTAGGTAAAGGAAATTTCCCTGGTTTTGCGGCGGTGACAAAGAAGTCGCCGGTGGCACCTGTCACCTGACCGCCATAATGAACGGAAAGCCTGGGCGGGGGCCTGCACAATGTCCGGCGCGGGGAGGGAGAGGGGAGAAGGGGAAGGGAGGGGAGAACGGAAGAAGGGAGAGGAGAGGGGGAAGAACAAAAAGGCAGCGCCCCTATCCGGCCAAACGAGTATATCTACACGACCAGAAAAGACTAGCCTTTCTTGCCACCCGGCCGGAAAAGCCCAGCCACTCGTGCCACCCGACCGGAAAAGACTGGCCTTTTCTGCCACCCGGCCGGAAAGACTGGTCTTTTCTTGCAGGCAGGAGGTGCCTGGTCCTACAATCCGACCGGCCGGCGGGAGGCGGCCGACCGGCGGGGGCGTGCCCGGTCCTGCCGCCCGACCGGTCGGCGGGAGGCGGCCGACCGGCGGGAGCGTGCCTGGTCCTACCATCCGGCCGGTCGGCGGGAGGCGGCCGACCGGCCAGCAGGAGGCGGCCGACCGGCGGGAGCGTGCCTGGTCCTACCATCCGGCCGACCGGCGGGAGCGTGCCCGACCGGTCAGCGGGAGGCTTAGAAGAAGGAGTGGGTACGGAGAGAGAGAAGGAGCTTCTCAAAGCTAAGATGGAGGCGTACAGAGAAATTTTCGACCCTCCTCGGGCAGGTGGTGTAAAGTCTGAGGACTTCACTGCAGTCATTTACAAGATACCGGGTGCGGAGCCATCTCCGGCACCACGGAGGGCAAATTTGAGCATACATGAGGCGAAGATAGCGGAGGAGAATGTAAGGCAGTTGCTCAATGAGGACTTTATTGAGAGATCTACATCTCCAATTGTCTCTCAACCGAAAATCGTCCCTAAGCCAGGAGGAGAATGGCGTTTGACGATCAATTATGCCCGTGTGAATAAGGTGCTAGAGGAAGAGAGAAATCCTCTGCCGACCTTAGAAGAGGGCAGAAGAGTGCTGCGGAATGCTAAATTCTATTCGGTCATTGACCTTAAGAACGGCTTCTGGCAGATACCACTGGACGAGAAATCCAGATGGCTGACTGCATTCGTGGTTGGTATGGAAATATACCAGTGGAAGGTGCTTCCGATGGGACTCAAACAGGCCCCGGGGCTCTTTCAGAAGGCGATGCAGAAGATGTTGACTGGTCAATATGACGACCAGTCGGAGGATGGTTTTATGAGAAGGAGAGGACAGAAGGCGGGAGAATATGCATTTTGTTACATCGATGACATTATCGTATACTCTAACACAATGGAAGAGCATATCGATCACTTGTCAGATGTCTTCAGGCGCATCGGAGCTTTTGGCCTGAAATGCAACTTAAAGAAATGTCAGCTTGCAAAGACAAGTGTGACGTATTTGGGTTACGAGATTTCTCATAACAGAGTCTCGATATCGCGCGAGAAGAGGGAGGAGATCATGAGTAGACAGTTGCCAAAGAATCGCACAGAGTTACACTCTTTTCTTGCGATGGCACAGTACTACAGCCAGTTCATACCCGATTGGGGTGCAACTCGGGCTAAGCTGGAGAAGATGATTGATTTTGGAGACTTTGAGAAGTGGGATGAGGAGGCTTTGCAGGCGTTTAATACGCTCAAAGATATCATTTATAAAGATCCCAAGGACGGCGGATTAGTACTTATGATGCCCGACTTTACGAAGCCGTTCGTAGTCGACACGGATGCATCTAAGTTTGCGATTGGCGCGGTGCTGCAACAGGAAGATGAGGAGAAAAAGTTGCGCCCGATCATGTTTATTAGTTGAAAGCTGTGTGCGGCGGAGCGAAATTACTGCACGCGACAGAGAGAGGCGTTGGCAGTAGTATGGGCTCTCAAGAGGCTCAGAGAATATCTATGGGGAGGACCTCTATTCACGGTTAGGACCGATCATCACAACCTTCTTTGGTTGATGAATCATGAACAAACCGGCCGTTTGGCGCGGTGGCAAGCTTTCTTGTCACGTTTCAATTTCACGATGGTCTATTTACCGGGAAAGCGAACGTAGTCGCTGATGGCCTTTCTAGGCTAGAGTTTCAGTCGGAGGTGTCGGCTCTCGTATCATCAGTGGAAATGATAGATCCGTCCACGGACAAGGTGTACGAGGTAAGCCACATAGAGGCGATGCAGATGGCAAGAGGCGTTCGTTATGACCGCACGGGTCTACGATATAGTCCTCAAGGCCCGGATCATAGCATATGCTGTGAGGCACATGTTCTCGAAGACGCTGAGTGGTCTTATGAGGCATATGAGAACGCGAAGGCGAATATAAAAGAGGAGGAGGAGACGACTGAGGTCTATACTGAACCTCCACAGGAAAATCGAAGCGAGCTTGATGAAGACCCGGAGAGGGTAGGAGTAAGGTTGGAGGACGGTACTGTCCATATCGCCTCGCCTACCGCATGGAGGCAGCAGCAGGCGACGGATCCGGAGTTCAAGGAACTCATAACGTTATACAAGAACCCTAATGAGCTTAAAAAGACTCCGCAGATCAAAGATCAAATGAAGGAGATGGCGTGGAGAGATGGGCTATTGTGGTACAAGGGCCAGCATGGCAAATTTGCATCACAGCCTGACAAATGGACTCTCTGGGTACCGGAGAAGTTGAGGCGCTTCATATATGTTGCAGCCCATAACTGCCCCTTACTGGCACATCCGGGTCGACAAAGAACTCATTGGTTCATAGCGAGGCGATTTTGGTGGAAAGGGATGAAGGAGGAGATAGACAGAGAAGTAGACGCATGTATCCCATGCAAAACCACAAAGACACCGTTGAAGGCGAATTTCGGCCTGATCGGTACATTCCCGTTACACGCCGAGATGTTTGAATTCTTACACATCGATCATGTGGGACCTTTCCCCGAATCGGCCGAAGGGTACAAATACCTTCTTACTGCGATAGATCGAGCCACCAATTATGTCTGGGTTGTTCCTGTTAAGGACGTTACAGGCAAGACAACTGCGGAGGCTCTGATCGACAGGATCGTCTCGCAGATCGGAGTGCCTAGAAAGATATGTTCTGATCGAGGTTCTGACTTTAATAATGAAGTCATCGACAGACTATCTAAGTACTACGGGATGAAATGGCAATATGTTACTGCCTATAACCCGAGAGCGAATGGCAAGATCGAGCGGGTACATAGACCTCTCAAAGCCTCGCTTAAGATGTACTGTATGAAGAAGGAGAATCAGAGAGCCTGGGTGGAGGCAGCACCTTCATTTGCCTTTGCAATGAACTGTCTACCCTCATCGGCATTAGGAGGAGCCAGGAGCTCAGTCTCGCCATATCAATTGGTTTACGGCCGAGAGCCTAATATCCCAACCTCGCTTCTGCATCCAAAGGACACTTGGGCAGATGAGGATGAGTTGTTCGGGATGAGGCTAAGAGCGAAGATGGAGGCGGAGCAAATAGTTGCGGCGCATAGGGAGGCGGAGCGCAGAAAGACTGATGCACAAGGAGTGCGACAAGCGCACTTAGATCAAGTCCGTTTCCGGGTTGGGGATATTGTACTCCTGTACCATCCTCAAGTACCCAAGGGGGTTAGCTCTAAGCTGTTTACCCACTGGAAAGGACCATACCAGATTATGGAGCAGATGGGACCTCTGAACTATAAGATCAGGGGTAGAGGGAAGGTGCAAATTGTGAATGTTCGAAAGCTGATCAAATATGACCCCTTCTTACTCGAGGATGAATCCGTTGAGGAGGCGTTGAAACGGATGAAGGAGGATTTCAAAGAGGTACCGCCTATCAGTAAGGAGGATACCTTAGCGGAGGAGAATGCCTATCGGGCACCTGTCACGGAGAAGGAGGAGACCGAGAAGGAGAGCAAGGAAGACTCAAACCGCAAAAGCGCGGCGGGGACTCAGTCTAAGGCCCCCATAGTCCGCGGCGGTACAAAGGAGAAGTTCACGGAGGCGCAGAGGAGGAGAGCGCAAAATGACCTTATCTTCGACCAACCGAGGAAGGTGGCGAGATCGACGCGAGCGACGGATGTCCATGGAGGAGGAGAAGAGAAGGACACTAACCCAAACGCGGGTAATGTGGACATTCGACATGCGCGATGGAAGGAAGGCGAGGCGATTGCGACCATCAAGTGGGTCCGAGACGCTTTTTATCTGTTGAGACCGGCAGAATCTCATGTTGCCGATGACACTCTCTCAGATCTTTATCTCATGCGAGCTGTGGCGGTCCCGCAGACTACACGGGCAGCACGGACATCGAAGAGATCCTCAGCAGCAAAAACGATACAACCGGTACTCAATTTCTGGAGAAGCATGGACCCTGTTGAGGATCCAAAAGCTAGACAATACTTACCGGTATACAAAGACGCGAAAGATCTCGAGACTTGGGATGATACTATTACCCCTCGAGACAAAGACCACACTGCATGGACTATTCAGTCACTGCCTAGGGGAGTGCTTGACATTCCTTTTGACTTATCATTGGGCGCCATCCCTAACAAAATACGGGACATTCTTGAGGACGGTACAGTCCAGTTGTTTGCATCCTACTTCTCGAACCGCATTCAAGAAGTCCACACACAATATGCCAAGTCTCACTAACGCACCATCACACATGGCATCCCGCAAGGCAGCACACTCTCCACCACCTTCTTCCTACTCTACATAAATGACATAATCGATATTATACAACAAGGGACAGTATACACATATGCAGACGACACCACACTCATAATAACAGCTAAAAATCCTAAAAATCTACCAGAAAAAACACAAACAGAAATAACGAAATTAATAAACTACTTCCACTCTAATAACCTAGTACCCAACCCAACAAAAACAACATACACAATTTTCCATAAAACAAAACAAAATATCACAATAACAATAAACAACCATACCCTCGAGCAATGCCAACACGCAAAACTCCTAGGCATAACGCTACAACATAACCTTAAATATGACCAACATATTAACAACATAATCAGTAAACTCCAACACACAATCAACTCATTACTATATGTTAAAAAATATCTAAACATAAAACAAATGAAACAACTGTATTATACACACATATATCCACACCTTATACAAAACATCTCCATCTGGGGGACGCATGATAGCAAAAAGAAATATATACAACCACTCATAAAAATACATAAAAAATAATCAGAGTAATTGCAAAAACACATTACCGCGCACATACAAAACCAATCCTAAACCAACTCGAACTGCTTGACATCACCCACCTATACACCCTCCGTGTATGCATAGAAAATCACCCGTTCATTTACCCTAAAAAACATCTCAACAGACCACTCCACAACAACACCTTTACACCAATCAATATCATACACTCATACAAAACCCGATACTCAACAAAAGGCAACCTCTTTGTTAACCACAAAGACCCATACATCACCAAGATCTTTGCAGATCAATGGAAGTCAATCCCAAAACATATAACAGATGAAACAAAAATCAAACCATTCAAGAAAGCACTAACTGCATATCTACTAAAACACCAACAAACATCATAGTACATATAACGTATGCACACACGCGGAAGAAAAAAAAAAAAAAAGATAGGGGGGGGGGGGGGAGAGGAGAAGAACACTAGGCTTGCTCCTTTGTCTACTACCTGAAGAAGAACTATCCGAATCAATCGACGTATATGGTCAACCACGCCCACTCCCAACCTCCCCCCCCCCCTTTCTCTTTTACTCTTTTCTGTGAAAAAAGAAAAGAGAGGGGGGGGGGGGGGCCACACATACGAATACACCTTTACAATTACATATCCATAACATAGCATAATAATATATATCACCGCGCAACATATCTAAGCAAAAATATTAATTTTAATAATCATAATACAATATCAACAACTTCCACCCCCCACCCCCCTCTTTTCTTCTTTTATTTTTTCTCTAGAAAAAGAAAAGAGAGGGGGGGCCGCCACACATGAATACACCTTTACAATTACATATCCATAACATAGCATAATAATATATATCACCGCGCAACATATCTAAGCAAAAATATAAATTTAATAACT
>WBZZ01005882.1:82500-85000 GCA_019918135.1 Paulinella micropora | reverse complement strand
CTCCGTATTGCCTTTTTTGGCTCTATCGCTTGCCACACTTTGCCTGTTTTGTCCCAGGCTCACCTCGCTCCAGCCAGCCGCGCTCAAGCTATTGCCATTTTGTTCCTTCCTTTGACCACTATTGCCTTTCGTCCCTTCCTTTGCCTCACTATTGCCTTTTTGTCCAGGTTCACCTGCTCCAGGCTCAAGCTATTGCCTTTCTGCTCCTTCCTTTGTCTCACTATTGCCTTTTTGTCCCTTATTTTGCCTCCCATTGCCTTTTCGTCCCTTCTTTTGCCTCAGATTGCCTTTTTGTCCCCTCTTTTGCTTCACTATTGCCTTTGTCGTCCCCATCAGGCTCACCTCCTCCAGTCAGCCGCGCTCAAGCAATTGCCTTTTTGTTCCTTCTTTTACCTCACTACTGCCTTTTTGTCGCTTTCTATTGCCTAATTGTCCCCACCAGGCACACCTCGCTCCAGCCAGCCGCGCACAAGCAAACCGCACTCCAGCAAAAATATGGCAAGCGGCTCATCAGGTCTCTATCTATCTATCTATCTATCTATCTATCTATCTATCTATCCATCCATCCATCCATCCATCCATCCATCCTTCCATCCATCCATCCATCCATCTGTCCATCCATCCATATGTCCATTCCATCTATCTATCTATCTATCTATCTATCTATCTATCTATCTATCTATCTATCTATCTATAGATAGATGAGATGTCGCAAAGGAATGTAGTCCTTGCAAAGGAACGCAGTTTCACATCAAATTACTGTTTGATGTGAAACTGCGTTCCTTTGCAAGGACTACATTCCTTTGCGACATCTCATCTATCTATCTATATGTCTGTCTATCTATCTATCTATCTATCTACTATCTATCTGTCTATCTGTCTGTCTGTCTGTCTATCTATCTATCTATCTATCTATCTACCTACCTACCTACCTACCTACCTACCTACCTACCTATCCATCTATCAGGAGCGTTGTTGACGGCTCGCATGACGGGAGGCAGCACAAACACACGAGACAGCGAGGTACATGCAGAACATACATACATACATACATATATATATATATATACATATATATGTATATATATATATATACATACATACATACATACATACATACATACATGCATGCATACATACACTACATACGTACATACATACATACATACATACGTACATGCATACGTACATACATACATGATGCCTGCAGCTGGAGGCTCCTCTAGATCGCGCCATTCTGAAGATCGACATGAGTCAGTTCGACAAGTTTGTTCCCGACGTGCTGCACAGGCAGGAACACAAGAAATTTTCCCAGGTCACGCCACGCCACCCTTCCTTGCTTGCCTCACTATTGCCTTCTTTGTCCCTTGTTTTGCCTGACTAATGCCTTTTTTTTCTCTTTGAGGTGTAATACTTGTCTGTATGCAAGGTGTGGCAGTCCATCGGTGACGCCATGCCCGTGCTATCAAAGGTATGACGTGTATGTACGTTATCTTAGGAAATATATGCTATGTATGTATGTTATGTATGTATGTATGTAATGCATGTATGTCATGTATGCATGTTATGTATGTATGTTTTATATGTATGTTATGCATGTTATGTATGAATGTTTTGTACGTATGTTATGTATGCATGTTATACGTATGTGACATGTATATTCTTGTTGTGTGTTGTAGCTGGAGGCCAAGTCCTACCGCGAGCTGCTGCAGCTGATGGAGCGCTTCTGCAGCAGCCCCGCAGGCAACCCAACCACCGAACCACCCACCTACCCACCCACTTACCTACCTACCTATCCTTCTATCTGCTTATCTGCCTACCTACCTGCCTACCTACCTGTATCTAACCAACCCACCCACCTACCTACCTACCTACCTACCTACCTACCTACCTACCTACCTACCTACCTAGGTAAAATGCCGCTGCGTCCCCCAGAGAAGGGCGACCCGCCCATCTACGGACACTTGGAACATAGCATCTGCATCCAGATCAAGGTGTCTTATTTTTATTTATAAATAAAGAAATAAATAAGTAAGTAAGTAAGTAAGTAAGTAAATAAATAAATGAATAAATAATTTTTTTTAATTTATTTATTTATTCATTTATTTATTTATTTATTTATTCATTTATTTATTTATTTACTTATTTATTTATTAATTTAACTCATATATATATATATATGTATATATAATATATATGTATAATCTATCATCATCATCAGGGCATGTTGCGTTACTTCCGGGAGATTGAGATCAACCCCAAGACCTGGCATCCTGGAGGCTTCTTGAACCGCATCGACAACACCTTGGCCATCCTGCTCTACCGGCGTGAAGGCAGCGACGAGGGAGATGACGAGGAGGACAAGTCTGAGAAGCGAGAGATGGTGCGTGAGCTGCCCAACAACGAGAAGTTTGCACGACTGCTGGCGGAGATGCAGCCGCGCAAATGCCCACGCGTGCTCAAGTATTTACCAGCGGTACGTATTGATGTATGTCATGTA
>WBZZ01005882.1:65000-70000 GCA_019918135.1 Paulinella micropora | reverse complement strand
ACATACATACATACATTCATACATACAAACATACATGCATACATATACACACACACACATATATGCAGGCCTTTCCCACACTCTGGCCGCTGGCTGCACTGGCCTTTATCGTCTTTTACGTATACGCCATCATCGGTGTGTCGATCTTTTACCAAGAGTTCAAGATCCTGCAAGGTGAGCAAAGCGCCCCCCCCCCCCCCCCCTCCCCACACACACACACACACACACCACCACCACCACCAGCACCACTTTTGTTTGTCCTGTCTGTCTGTCTGTTTGTTTGTTTATTTGTTGACCTGTTTGTTTGTAGATGTCGTATACATACATAACATACATACATACAGGTCTATCCCCGCAAGGCAACTTCGACAACATTGGGGACGGCATACTGCTCCTATTCCAAATGTTTATCTCAGAGGTCAGGAGAGGCAGGAGAGAGAGAGCGAGAGGGGGGGGGGGGGGGGGGGGGGGGGCGAACGGCATACTGCTCTTATACCAAATGTTTATCTCAGAGGTCAGGGGGGAGAGAGAGGGGGGGGGGGGGGCATACTGCTACTGTTCCAAATGTTTATCTCTGTGGAGAGAGAGAAGGGGGGGGGGGGGGGGGGGGAAGGGAGAGAGAGAGAGAACATACATACATATGTGTTATGTAGTCTTGGCAAGACGTGATGTACGCGGGCGTCAACGTGCGTGGCTGGACATCGTCGTCGTATTTCATTACATTCGTCATCTTGGTATGTGTGTATGTATGTCACGTTATGTTATGTTATGTATGTTATGTTATGTTATGTTATGTTATGTTATGTTATGTTATGTTATGTTATGATGTGTTGTGTTATGTTATGTTATGTTATGTTATGTTATGTCACGTTATGTCATGTCATGTCATGTATGGTCATGTTATGTAATACTATGTATATATGTAATGTATGTCATGTAGGTGTCCGTACTGTTCGGTAACCTCTTCACTGCCTTGTTCTTGGACCTCCGTCTGGACCAGGACGACGACGACGCAATATAGGAAGCGAAAAGACAACCAACCATCGACTTCGAGCGCTTTTGCTCTTCTCCTAAGCAAAAGCTCTTTCTTCTTAACTACAACCAAACCAAGAGCTTTGCTGCGACTCCTTCTGCTAAGCAAAAGCTCTTGCTTCTTAACTTACAACCAACCATCGACCTCAAGCGCTGTTGCTCTTCTCCTAAGCAAAAGCGCTTATTTCTTACCTACAACAACCATTGACTTCAAACGTTTCGCTCTCAGCGAAGTCTGGCTGTTGTTGAGGTTGGGGCTGTATTGATAGCTCGTTTGAAAGCTCTCATCAAGAACCTTCCAATCAACCATCGACCCAGATTGGTGGATTTGAGGATTGGCTGAGAATGATGCTTTGAGTGTCCGCGGTTGTATAACTTATTTGTAGCAGGCTGCAGTCAAACTTTATATTTACAATTTACAAAAGTTTTTTTCCCCCTTTTCTCTTAATGTTGTTTGAAAAAAGAGTGTCTTTTTTTTTCTTGTGATTTGTTTGTTTATTGAGAGCAAGGATCTTAACGCAAATTATATTAACAACAGTGCTAGATTCATATACATTTAGTCATAAATTCATTGAACTGTAATATTAATATTGATATTAATACTTTGTGAATCGTTAAACGTGAAGAAACGGTCGGATTTCACTGTCCGCACCGGCACCACTACTTCACCGCATCGAGTCTTTCTATTGATAATTTTAAATTGGAGACCGTCAGACTTCGAGCGTACTTTACTAAATTCAATATTACTCATCTATTTCAGATGTGACACATGTGAAAACCCTGGCTGGTTCTCTGGACTGCATAAAGATAGGATGGTTATCAGATGTTATTTCTCTTTTTAGTAGAACACTTTTTGGAATCAGGCCTAATAAATAATAATAATAATAATAATATTTTACTATATCTGAGGCGTACTGATGCAGCTAATGACATATCCTCAACGGACATAAGCCTCCAATACCCTTGTTCGAGGTCCTCCACCCCCCCGTGTCAGTCTCTCGCCTGATGATCTGGGCCACCGATGGAGCTCCTGAGGGCAAGACTGCACTAAGCCGAGGTTATTACGCAGTCCCAGCAACCTCTTGCAAGACGTCACCGAATGTGCAAGTGCATACACCAAGCGCGGTTGCTAGAGCTGCCTCGAAACCCCACCCATAACAATCTGGTGTCTGCTGGGTCCTGGGCTATCAACCAGCATATGCGGAGTTTAAGATCTTTTACGCGCGCAACGACCCTCCTCCCCAGCATCTACCACCAAAGGGTTATGAGTTGACGTCACAGTTTAACGCATTGAGGCCATTGGGCTGGAACTCTGTTTAGCAAGTGTGACTAGGTTTTTTCATCGGGATTTCCCTCAAATGTGTCACAGTCAACACTCCAAGGCAGATTTACTATATCTGAGGCGTACTGATGCAGCTAATGGCATATCCTCAACGGACATAAGCCTCCAATACCCTTGTTCGAGATCCTCCACCCCCCCGTGTCAGAATAATAATAATAATAATAATAATAATAATAATAATAATAATAATAATAATAATAATAATAATAATAATAATAATAATAATAATAATAATAATATTAATAATAGTGCTTCTCTGTCAATGGCTGATGCATTTCTGCACATGCGCCTCCATCGTCTCACCCGTGAGGGGAGTACGAAGAATTGACGATAAGCTCTAAGGACACCCCCGCAAGGGCAGTTCCAACACTTCCAGACGGACCGGTATGTTCAATGAAAATACTGGTCCAGAGGGATCGGTATGTTCAATGAAAATACTGGTGGCACCGACGGGAATCGAACTGGCGACAGGGCCCAGATGGTGGAACTTGACCACTGGGCTATCACGGTGTCCATAATAATAATAATAATAATAATAATAATAATAATAAATTTCATTGCTCTCGGCAGGAAGTTCTACGAAAAGACCATAAGAAAAAAAAATGAAATTAAAAAAAACTTTACCTGCGTCTTTTTTTTCTTTGCTATTGCTTGTTTTGAGTAGCCTATATTTTTTCTCTGTTTGCTCTCTTTTCTACTCTGAC
The DNA here is from genome assembly GCA_019918135.1 of Paulinella micropora. NCBI lineage: Eukaryota > Cercozoa > Imbricatea > Euglyphida > Paulinellidae > Paulinella > Paulinella micropora. Next base: position 66,922 of record WBZZ01005882.1, on the reverse strand, counting down.
TCATTTTATTATTGAGTTTACTACAAGTTCAACACACTAATGATTAAAGTTCTAGCACTAGGTTGGGGATATATATATATATATATATATAATATATATATGTCTCCTCCTGCTCTTTGCTTGCTTTGCCTGCATCTCTTTGTTTTATTTGCTATTGCTTTTGCGTTATCAATAAGTATTTTTTTCTCTGTTTGCTCTCCTTTCTACTCTATTTCAGTTTATTATTGAGTTTTTCTAAAAGTTCAATACACCAATTATTAAAATTCTAAGTGGTGAAAAAAAAAAAAAAAAAAAAATTGGTGAGCGGGTGTCAGACCAAAGTCTTTTAAACATAGCAAGTCACAGGGCCGCCGCAAAGCAGTAGCCATGGATCTCTCTGCATGTACCCGAGCATGCACCACGACCACCTCGAGGGTGGCTCTGTGCTTTTGCGCCCACAGACCACTTGCCAGATTTTTCAACCGCTAGCGGACACTGAAAATATCAGGCAAAAAGCAGTGCCCTATTCCGATCACACGCCACCTCAATTGAAGTTAGGGTTAGGAACCTACTGTGGTGGGGCAGCACAAGCACCTTAACTGATCACCCATCGTGTGTAGGGGTAAGTGCAAAAGGCAGAAAATTCACGCTTGTGGGACAGGAGATTTCTGTTTACACAAGGAAACATGGCTCGTCATTTGATTCGTGGTCTGTGTGTCAATAGCATTGAATAGAAATGCTGTTCAATCGGTCGAAAGGGATAAAATTTCAAATGAGATTTAAAAAGTGGGTGTGAAGCAAGAGAATAAGCCCCGTTGAGTTGACCACGGCTACCCAATCCTGGCCACGCGACCAACAAGAGCCGAAGCTCCTGCGGACTAGTGTCGAGAAGTGGACAGCCAGCGGTTGCCTTCATAACTTTGCTACGACGAACACCACCACCACGCGACCTGGCTCAGGAGAGCAGATTCAAGGTGTGGGACCAAGAAACCACCCCAGTCTTCGCCATGCAGCCGCAACGATGATAGCTACTCCTTACGGAGTGACACTCACTGCCTCATTGTCCGGGGACTTTCACCCAGAATGAAAGCAAACACGACTGACGCCTAGTTTGCTTCACCCCGTTGAAGGCCTGCACACCAGAGCCAACATCAGGCCATAACAAACAGAGTTCGAACCTCGGAATAAGAAAGTGGTTAATCATGGTCTTAGCTATTTGATGTGGGGTAATTTTCACTTTCGCTCGCTTGAAGGATATATCTGGAAGAAGTAAGTATGGTAAGAGTGGACCTTCTTGCTTCTCACCTGCAGAGCGCAACGCCGCACCGAAACCAGCCGGGCCGAGCCAACATGCTTTTGCGACGGAGGGTGCCACCGAATATATATTAATGACAACCCACAAGTGAAATTTGTCGATTTTTAGAAATAGGCAAGAGATGTATGCCCTTCAATTTCGTCATTAGTGTTGCCTGGATAATCCGGCTTTTCTGGTATAACAACACCTCTCCCTTCTCTCCGCTTGTTCTTGCAGGGTGAGAAATCGTTTCTAAGGATTTTGTAAGGCCTGCTGAGGCCACCAGAATAAATTACACCGAAATCTAGGCTACGAATCGGTACCGCGTGCGTGGTACCGCGTGCGTGGTACCGCGTGCGTGGTATAGCCAAACAGTTCTCTATCTTTCTAACTCGAACAAAATTTTTTTTTTTCAAATACGTACACATGTATGACTATGTCACAATACATCAATTACCTACATGACATTTCCATTACTTAAGTACTGACATGACATACATTACATACATGATACATTAACATACGTACATTACATACATTACGCACAGAACATACATTACATACATCATACATTACATACATTAATATTACATACATTGCATACAGTGCATACAGTACATACATTACAAACATTACATACATTACATAC
>WBZZ01005882.1:40000-62500 GCA_019918135.1 Paulinella micropora | reverse complement strand
ACGACGTACATCTGTGGACTGTCTTATTGTATTGACCGGGGGCCGGCGTTTGCGCACAGATCCTAGCCTGAGCGGGCTGCCTCGCTCAAGGCTAAGTGCACCCCCAACCATCAAACCCGTTCCGTCGGTGTCTCTGTTGTTGGTGGTTGTAGTGTCGGTTCCCTGCAACAGCTACGGATTTGGGTGGGCCCCGAATACTGTCTTTCTTATTGTATTAATACTATATAATATAATATCATATATATTAGCAAAATAAATAAAACTATTCAAGAGTTCCAACACTTTCCTCAGGTGACTAGTATTAGATCTAGGTTTTCAAGTTCTCCTTCAAGTTTCTGCTCCTTTGTTTTTTTTTTTGTCTTTTCTTTTTTTTTTTTTACGACATGATTCAAGAGTCATCAAGTTTTCACTTTTGTATAAATATTACTCAGGACGTTCAAGTTCTATTTTTTGTTAAATTTAATATTAAGGGTCAGATTAAGAATTAGCATGCAAAATAAGGATTAGTTACCTTTTAAAATTAGAATTTCAAAATTTTTGAAATTTAAATAATTTAAATCTGAATCCAGGGAATTTTGAAACTTAATATTAATAGTTTGTGAAAGTTAAGTCACTAGCCTGTCCTGACGGCGTGATTTTAGCGAGCTTGTATTAATATTATAATAATATCAAGTTAACTTGAACTTCAATCTCAGTGCCTTCGCGTGGCGAGTTCGTGAATCCGACTATTGAGACTAATTAAATTATTCCGACCCAGTATTAATAATATTATCAATTCAAACATTGAAAATACTGAAATAAATCTATTTATTTATGAAAAGCTTAGTTAATACAGTAATAAGTTCGCAATGAAGTTGACAACCCAAACTAGTCTATATTTTCCAATCCGACGCGACAGCGCCGCGTGACAGGTTGCAAGTGAATTATCGTTCAAGTATCATGATTCCAACTCAGATTCCTCCTCCAGCATATCCGACTCAGATTCCTCCTCCAGCTTATGAAGAAGCTCGCTGGCATCCTGTGGCTTCAAGACGCCGCCGCAGTTGTTGCAGTTGCCATCAACTTGAACTTGTAGGTCAAACGAATCTGTTACAATCCCCGAAGATAGCTCAATAAAAAGTCGGTAATACAACCAGACACAAATCCCCAAAAGAGAATGATGTCTCGTTATATTAGCTCAGTGAAGCCGAAAAGAAAACGGCAACAGACCAAGGTTAAAATGGCATTAGGTCAAATCCTGCCAAACGATATTGAAAATAATGGAAAAAAACTAGGTGCACCTGACACCAGAAAAAGGGTACTTTTTACCGGCTATCCGGGGGGTGATGCCTACAGTACCCCTTGCCGTTTTTATGACGGAAATATGCAATATTTTCGTCATATAATTGCTGATTTCTTTTCTGCACAAACGCTACGGGGTGTCGCAACTAAGTGCATTAACCCACGGATAGACGGTGCAGTGGATATATAAAACGCATACGCCAGACACGAGTCAACTATAAATCTCCAGCCTCGTTTTTGTAAATAAAAACTCCTCCTTCCACACTTGTTGTCCCCCCCGTAACTTAATTCTGAGGCAGTATGTCAAGAACAAATAGTATTACTATTGCAATAAAAGCAGCGTTATAATTTTTCTCCTTCTCCAAAAACACTTCCGATCAGTAAATACATTGTCTTTTAATAACATACCCTTGTATTCAATCGGTTATCTTAATATAGTACTAGGGGGCCAGACCTAATAACTATATCCAAAGCCGGGGTGAGTGAGCCCGACCATGCGATATGCCGACACAAGTAGAGACGGACCGTGCTGGTATGACGATATTAAGTATATCCAAAGAAAAAAATTTAATATGTCTACTATGAGAACATTTTTTGAGAACATCACCCTGGATACTTGAAGCAGGGTCGTACCAGGAACACCATCGCTAAACTCACAAGCGATCCCCTTATACGGTGTCGTATCCATTTGCCGATTGACCCTCGCACTCATATGTTGCGATAAAAATGCCAAGTAACAACAATATGGTATAAAAACATTTTAATAAGACATGATCTGACATGGGCACTATGAGATTAATCCATATGCAGCTTTCAATGTCCGACGCGTGATAAAAGAAAAAAATGTCACTTACTGCCTTCGTCGCCTTGCGCGAACCCCTTTGCCAGGTGGCGGGCCGCCAACAAAAGTCAAGTCAAACTTCGACTCCTCCAGAATGTCCCATATTTTGTTAGGGATGGCGCCCAAAGATAAGTCAAAAGGAATGTCAAGCACTCCTCTAGGCAGTGACTGAATAGTCCACGCAGTGTGGTCTTTGTCTCGAAGGGTAATAGTATCGTCCCATGTCTCGAGATTTTTCGCGTCTTTGTACACCGGTAAATATTGTCTAGCTTTTGGATCCTCAACAGGGTCCATGCTTCTCCAAAAATGGAGTACCGGTTGTATCGTTTTTGCTGCTAAGGATCTCTTCGATGTCCGTGCTGCCCGTGTAGTCTGCGGGACCGCCACAGCTCGCATGAGATAAAGATCTGAGAGAGTGTCATCGGCAACATGAGATTCTGCCGGTCTCAACAGATAAAAAGCGTCTCGGACCCACTTGATGGCCGCAATCGCCTCTCCTTCCTTCCATCGCACATGTCGAATGTCCACATTACCCGCGTTCGGGTTAGTGTCCTTCTCCCCTCCTCCTCCATGGACATCCGTCGCTCGCGTCGACCTTGCCACCTTCCTCGGTTGGTCGAAGATGAGATCGTTTTGCGCTCTCCTCCTCTGCGCCTCCGTGAACTTCTCCTTTGTACCGCCGCGGACTATGGGGGCTTTAGACTGAGTCCCCGCCGCGCTTTTGCGGTTTAAGTCTTCCTTACTCTCCTTCTCGGTCTCCTCCTTCTCCGTGACAGGTGCCCGATAGGCATTCTCCTCCTCTAAGGTATCCTCCTTCTGTATAGGCGATACCTCTTTGAAGTCCTCCTTCATCCGTTTCAACGCCTCCTCAACGGATTCATCCTCAAGTAAGAAGGGGTCATATTTGATCAGCCTTCGAACATTCACAATCTGCACCTTCCCTCTACCCCTGATCTTATAATTCAGAGGTCCCATCTGTTCCATGATCTGGTATGGTCCTTTCCAGTGGGTAAACAGCTTAGAGCTAACCCCCTTAGGGACTTGAGGATGGTACAAGAGTACAATATCCCCAACCTGGAAACGGACTTGATCTAAGTGCGCTTGTCGCACTCCTTGTGCGTCAGTCTTTCTGCGCTCCGCCTCCCTGTGCGCCGCAACTATTTGTTCCGCCTCCATCTTCGCTCTTAGTCTCATCCCGAACAACTCATCCTCATCTGCCCAAGTGTCTTTTGGATGCAGAAGTGAGGTTGGGATATTAGGCTCTCGGCCGTAAACCAATTGATATGGCGAGACTGAGCTCCTGGCTCCTCCTAATGCCGATGAGGGTAGACAGTTCATTGCAAATGCAAATGAAGGTGCTGCCTCCACCCAGGCTCTCTGATTCTCCTTCTTCATACAGTACATCTTAAGCGAGGCTTTGAGAGGTCTATGTACCCGCTCGATCTTGCCATTCGCTCTCGGGTTATAGGCAGTAACATATTGCCATTTCATCCCGTAGTACTTAGATAGTCTGTCGATGACTTCATTATTAAAGTCAGAACCTCGATCAGAACATATCTTTCTAGGCACTCCGATCTGCGAGACGATCCTATCGATCAGAGCCTCCGCAGTTGTCTTGCCTGTAGCGTCCTTAACAGGAACAACCCAGACATAATTGGTGGCTCGATCTATTGCGGTAAGAAGGTATCTGTACCCTTCTGCCGATTCGGGGAAAGGTCCCACATGATCGATGTGTAAAAATTCAAACATCCCGGCGTGTAACGGGAATGTACCGATCAGGCCAAAGTTCGCCTTCAGCGGTGTCTTTGTGGTTTTGCATGGGATGCATGCGTCCACTTCCCAGTCTATCTCCTCCTTCATCCCTTTCCACCAAAATCGCCTCGCTATGAACCAATGAGTTCTTTGTCGACCCGGATGTGCCAGTAAGGGGCAGTTATGGGCTGCGACATATATGAAGCGCCTCAACTTCTCTGGTACCCAGAGAGTCCATTTGTCAGGCTGTGATGCAAATTTGCCATGCTGGCCCTTGTACCACAATAGCCCATCTCTCCACGCCATCTCCTTCATCTGATCTTTGATCTGTGGAGTCTTTTTAAGCTCATTAGGGTTCTTGTATAACGTTATGAGCTCCTTGAACTCCGGATCCGTCGCCTGTTGCCGCCTTCACGCGGTAGGCGAGGCGATATGGATAGTACCGTCCTCCAACCTTACTCCTACCCTTTCCGGGTCTTCATCAAGCTCGCTTCGATTTCCCTGTGGAGGTTCAGTACAGACCTCAGTCGTCTCCTCCTCTTCTTTTATATTCGCCTTCGCGTTCTCGTATGCCTCATAAGACCACTCAGCGTCTTCGAGAACATGCGCCTCACAGCATATGCCATGCTCCGGGCCTTGAGGACTATATCGTAGACCCGTGCGGTCATAACGAACGCCTCTTGCCATCTGCATCGCCTCTATGTGGCTCACCTCGTACACCTTGTCCGTGGACAGGTCCATCATCTCCACGGATGATACGAGAGCCGACACCTCCGACTGAAACTCTAGCCTGGAAAGGCTATCAGCGACTACGTTTCGCTTTCCCGGTAAGTAGACCATCGTGAAATTGAAACATGACAAGAAAGCTTGCCACCGCGCCAAACGGCCGGTTTGTTCATGATTCATCAACCAAAGAAGGTTGTGATGATCGGTCCTAACCGTGAATAGAGGTCCTCCCCACAAGTATTCTCTGAGCCTCTTGAGAGCCCATACTACTGCCAACGCCTCCCTCTGTCGCGTGCAGTAATTTCGCTCCGCCACACACAGCTTTCTACTAATAAACATGATCGGGCGCAACTTTTTCTCCTCATCTTCTTGTTGCAGCACCGCGCCAATCGCAAACTTAGATGCATCCGTGTCGACTACGAACGGTTTCGTAAAGTCGGGCATCATAAGTACTAATCCGCCGTCCTTGGGATCTTTATAAATGATATCTTTGAGCGTATTAAACGCCTGCAAAGCCTCCTCATCCCACTTCTCAAAGTCTCCAAAATCAATCATCTTCTCCAGCTTAGCCCGAGTTGCACCCGAATCGGGTATGAACTGGCTGTAGTACTGTGCCATCGCAAGAAAAGAGTGTAACTCCGTGCGATTCTTTGGCAACTGTCTACTCATGATCTCCTCCCTCTTTTCGCGCGATATCGAGACCCTATTATGAGAAATCTCGTAACCCAAATACGTCACACTTGTCCTGGCAAGCTGACATTTCTTTAGGTTGCATTTCAGGCCAAAAGCTCCGATGCGCCTGAAGACATCTGACAAGTGATCGATATGCTGTTCCATTGTGTTAGAGTATACGATGATGTCATCGATGTAACAAAATGCATATTCTCCCGCCTTCTGTCCTCTCCTTCTCATAAAACCATCCTCCGACTGGTCGTCATATTGACCGCTCAACATCTTCTGCATCGCCTTCTGAAAGAGCCCCGGGGCCTGTTTGAGTCCCATTGGAAGCACCTTCCACTGGTATATTTCCATACCCACAACGAATGCAGTCAGCCATCTGGATTTCTCGTCCAGTGGTATCTGCCAGAAGCCGTTCTTAAGGTCAATGACCGAATAGAATTTAGCATTCCGCAGCACCCTTCTGCCTTCTTCTAAGGTCGGCAGAGGATTTCTCTCTTCCTCTAGCACCTTATTCACACGGGCATAATTGATCGTCAAGCGCCATTCTCCTCCTGGCTTAGGGACGATTTTCGGTTGAGAGACAATTGGAGATGTAGATCTCTCAATAAAGTCCTCATCGAGCAACTGTCTCACATTCTCCTCCGCTATTTTTGCCTCATGTATGCTCAAATTTGCCCTCCGTGGTGCCGGAGATGGCTCCGCACCCGGTATCTTGTGAATGACAGCAGTGAAGTCATCCGACTTTACACCACCTGCCCGAGGAGGGTCGAAAATTTCTCTGTACGCCTCCATCTTAGCTTTGAGAAACGCCTTCTCTCTCTCCGAACCCACTCCTTCTTCTAAAATTTTCCGCGCCGCCGCTTGGAAATCTTCCTCCGACATCTTCTTATGCTCCTTGAGGGGCGCTAAGTCCTCCTCCAAACTCAAATCTTCCTCGGACAAATCGTCTAGTCCCGTTCTTTCATACGTGACTGTGTCCGGCTCATCATCATGACCCAGCCCGACAAGCATATCAATAAGGTTCGCGTATTGTATCGGAGCCTTACGGGTGTAGAAACCATCAAAGCATGTGAAAGCTTGAGGTATCAATTTCAACTTGTCCTGGGCTCTGAGCTTTTGCTTGTATGCACTGCTCTGCTCCCGAGACCCGAGTCGACAAGCCACCACTAACTGTTGCTTGCGAGAAGGAACAGGTATAGGATGATCAATAAGCCGGTCCCTTATCTCCTGTGCCCAGATCGCCTTCTAATTGTATGGCAGAATGACAGTATACGGCTTGTTACTCTCAAATAGAGTCCGTAGACACTTTTTCACTTCAGTTAATGAGCGCGGCCAGGTAGGCACATCGCCCCAAAAGTTCGTGATAAAAGTTTTAATGTCATCCGCTGGAGTATCGGGGATACGCCCCTTCCTCCTTGGCACGAACGCCTCTCTCTTCTCATCTGACACCTTCGCGTGGTAACAGTAGCCATTAGTAATATGGACATCTGCCCCGCCACCTTCTGCGAATCTGGCCAACGACGGGCACTGTTTCGCAACACATATTATCTCCTCATTACGCGCTACGACTAAGTCATCAATAGACTTTCTGTCCCATGCGGGAATCGTAACCGTATACGCCTGCATCTCCGTCTCCCAATTGTCGGTCCAGGTCAGTTCCTCCGGCACTGTGACATAGGGGTGTACATAGGCTTCAGTTGCCTCATGTACGAAGGCCAACTTTTTCCTCTCCGTTGCTAGACTCAGCTCAAAAGCCTCGTATGAGTCAGTAGCAGTCATCGGATTAATATCCTCCTCCTCTCCATTCTTCACTCCATAAATCACCCGCCGTGCGGCGCAATCGATCACAGCCCCCATCGTAGCCAATTGGTCATACGACAGCAGGATTGAACCGTGGTAATCGGGGACAACATAGAGGTCCGCACGATATACTCGACCGGATTTCAATTTGAAAATTAATGTGACGATGCCCGTAATTTCCGTACGGCTGCCTACCCCTTTTAGGGTCCCCTTTGTTTTTCTAATGTTTTTGTCCACCCATGTCCGGTGACTATTCAAAAACTTCTGGCCGACAATATTAATATTCGCCATCGTATCATTACCAACTTTTAATGTGGTTTGTAAAGTTTCACAAAAGAGGTCAGTGTAGCATAGCGCGTCTGGTCTATGTAAACTAGCCGCTAGCACATGAATTTTTCGTTCTAGGGTTTTGAGTCTAAGCTCAAGTTCCTTGTCCTCTTCTCGTTCTCCCCCCTTTTCCGCCAACTTAACTTTTTGAGTCTCCGGGGCTTCCGGTATCTCGAGTGTCTTTTGGACAGAGTCTGGTACACCGAGTGTACTCGTGTCTATAGCAGAGACTATTGAGTCCTTTGGCGGGGGTACGGTCCGCTGCTTCTTCGTAGGAGGAGACCTAGCCCTTGGTTTCGGCTTCCTCTCCTCCATCGCCTTCTTCGCCTTCCTATTCACATCATTTATCATATTAGCTCTCGAAGGATGAACTAGCAAGTGCTTACCTTGAGGCTTGTGAGGCTGTGTGCCTTCACCTTCACGTCTGGGAGGAACGGAACCGTTCGTATCCTGTTCATCAACAGTAGGCATAACTGTGACTGTCGGATTAAAAAGAACAGTTTTTATCTCCTTCTCTCTCTTCTTTTCCTCTCTCTTCTCCTCCCGTCAGTCTACGACGACAACACGCTCACCTGAGCCGGTGTCTTCGTCTTGACGTCCCCCCTCCGTAGCGGTTATAAGCTTGCTGGGGGTAGTTGGAGCTGGAACTGGTGCTATAATTCCAGTATCCGTGTCCTCTGGGAGGGCGCGCTGGGGTCCGTCCTCCCCTTCCACGAAAGCCTCGTCCTCGTGGTGCCGCCCCTCTTGGTGTCCCTCGGGACCCTCGTGACGATCCTCTCGTCTCTCCTCCTCCTCTAGTCGGCGCCTTGATCGGCCCGATGTCTCTCTCTTCTCCCTTCTCTTCATTCTGTCAAGGAAGTAAATGATGGCCTCCCGGAACTCCGCATGACCATATTCGCATTCCACCTCCCCTCCTCCAACTCCTTCTTGTACATGGCGTACATGGTCTTTTTCATGCCTTCGAGCTCTCTAAGGAAAAGATTTCGCTGCCTATCATCAAGAGAGTCGTGGCTGAAGAGGCAATTGCCTACTCCTTTCTGTGCCTCATGCTTACACGCCATGTATGAAAAATAGCGGTAGCACGGCGTCGGCTCATCTCTCCCCCTCTTGAGACCTGCCGTTCGAGTTGCATGTGCTGCTTGAGCACCTCCAACCCCCTGTGTCGCGGCACTGGAGAATGACTCGGTGGCCGTGTCCAATTCGGAACACGCGTCGAGCACCTCCTTGAACAGGTCGCCCGGCGGAGTAGCCGCTACAGTCCTCTCGTATATATTCGTTTCTAAAAAATCCGCCGTCTTCACCGCCGTGAAGGTCGGACAGGACTGTATGATCCTTGCGAGCTTGCTCGGGTGTCGTGTACACAAAGCACTCAGGAAGTACAAAATGATAGACTTCCGGCTATAAAAGAGCCCGTACTTGGCGCTGACCTCAGTGAGGATCGCTGCCAACCTCGTGCCAATGCCCAGCCCTTCGTTCACCTCTTGAAAAATCTCAAACCCAATCAAAGTACCAGTGCACGGGTGCTGATACCCATGAGTTTTAAAGTATTGCAAGAGGACGGCAACTGGCACCGTGCATTGCAGGTCTGAGGCTGCTCTCCTAGCCGCCACCTCTACCGCTCTCATCGCCTTGTATTCCCCAACATCAAACCCTTGTGTGATGATTAATGGGTCCAACAAGGTGTACAACGCCTCATACTCCTGTGTTTCGTCCGTTGGATGCTGCTTCATACAAGCATCAATTCTTCTGAGCTTGTCTCGAAGGTTCGCATCCGTGTCCTTCTGACTCGCTGTCTCTGCATACAGCGTCAGAGCAGTGGCATCGGACTTTGTATATTTTTGGAAGGCCTGTATGATAGCCTGTCTGTCCTTTTTGTCATTACTGTTGACAATAACAGTGGTAGGCGCTGAGCTAGTCGCAGGGGCCGAAGGGGCTGTGTGGGCTGACGGGGCGGAGCGGCCCGAGGGAGCCATATAAGATCCAGAGGAATATCTCGGTCCCTTTGTTCCCGCCGCCTTGGCTAATGCAATCTTTGCCTCCATCTCCTTCTTTTCTTTCTCAGCCGCTAGCTCTTTGATATACAGCTCTTGGGCATGATGAAAAAAAGACAGGATCTCAGCTGCCTTCCGAAGGAACAAGGCCTTCTCCGCCAACTCCTTCTCTCCCGCTTTATTGGTGGGAGGTGGTGCGGCCGTCCCCTCCAAGATCGTATGATCCTTCGTGAAGACCCACCTCTTCCATGCGTCATCCTTCACCAAGGCCGCATGCAGCTTCTTCATCCTCGTCACCCCTCCAGCTTCGCCTTCTATTTCACTCAGGGCCGGGTGAAGGTCCCTGCCAAACTGGGTGTGTTGGAGTTTACCCAGGTCCACTAACTTGGCCTCCATAAGTTTCAGAGACACATCCATGACATTGATCTGTCCTTTTGGATTCCTGAACTTAAACTCCTTTTCCACTCTCTTTATTGAATCAATGTCCTGACCAGGATCGAGCAACCTAGCCAGTGCTCTTGTGTTCCATGGCAGCACAGTCTTTCCAGTCTGGTACTCAAAGAGTATAGCACACTCAAACACTGTCCATGAGAGGTCGAGTAGCTCCAGTAAAGACATATTGTCCCCAAATGAGACATGTTGCACCTGTAACTGTGCACCGTCGTCTCTGAGGAATTCTGCCAGAGGCAGAGCTTGCCTTGGGAGAGGGTAACAGATGTCCTCCTTCTTCAAGGGTTGTCCCCATCGCATTTCTTGGGGAATGTATAGCCATTTATAGGCCTCATCCTTCCCTTTCTTCTCCTCAAACTCCTTCTTACTTAGTTTGCCATATTCGGCCACAAACCTCGCTTCCTCTCCTCCCTTCTCCTCCTCCTCGACTTCCTCTGCTCCTCCTGTGTCAAAGGAAGGCGCAGTAAAAAATTGATTCTCTGCTCCTCCTGTGTCAAAGGAAGGTGCCAGATCTCCTCCTTCTGCATGAGAGTCAACGAACTCCTCTTCGTTTCCTGGGGTTCGCTCACTCTCCCCCCCTCCTTCCTGCCAGTCTTCAGACCTAGTAGACATGGACGCTGAAGGAATACGGACGAGACAGAGTTGTTTCTACCCCGTAATTGCTCTGTTCGTCTATGAGGAACGAATAGAGAGAAAAAACGAAAAGACAGTATAGAGAGAGAGCGTCTCACCTCTATGTCTTATGTGTTTTTTTTTTTTTTTGAGAAAGAAGTAATCTGTACGACTTTCTCTGAAAATTTGATCTCCTTCTCCACTCCTCTTTTCTTTTTCTCTTTTTGTTGTTGTATCTGTTATGAGGTACGAGGACCTATGTACAGATAATGTCAAAGAGGCTAGAGAAGCACTCCTTGAGAAGTCGACTTGTCGTCTGACACTTGTTCAGACCTATTGTCGAAAGACAGTCAGAGATTTGCAAAAATACTCTGATGTGTGTGGTTTGAGAGGCAACAAAGTGCACAGACTTGAAAGGTAGAGTACTACGCTCGTGTCCTTCAAGTTTGTTTGTAACTGTGAGTGTTTGTTTGTACGTCTGTTGACCTACTCTGTCTCTGTCTCAAGAGAGAACAAAAGAACAGCTACGAGGTCTGGTGTCTGGCCTCCTTGTGAGGACACAGATACAGGCTGTGGAGAGGGTACTGAGACACCTACTCACAAACGCCTAGACGTCTAGTTTTGCAAAAAGAGCTGTGTGGGGATGTGCTGGAGTATTTGTTTTTTGGAACACCTACTCAGAAGAGATAGGTCTGTCCAATTTTTCTTTCTGCTGTTCCAAAAACAAGCCAGAAAAGAAATCAGCCTTGTGCTGGTGACTCCAATGTTACAATCCCCGAAGATAGCTCAATAAAAGTCGGTAATACAACCAGACACAAATCCCCAAAAGAGAATGATGTCTCGTTATATTAGCTCAGTGAAGCAGAAAAGAAAACGGCAACAGACCAAGGTTAAAATGGCATTAGGTCAAATCCGGCCAAACGATATTGAAAATAATGGGAAAAAACTAGGTGCACCTGACACCAGAAAAAGGGTACTTTTTACCGGCTATCCGGGGGGTGATGCCTACAAATCCACCAACACTTCGAATGCGTCGACTTGTACTTCGAACGGTTCGTACCGAGGATCAGTAGCGCCTTCTTCTCCCGGAAGCTCTAGCGGAAGATTGGCCCCGTTGCGTCGACCTCGATATTGGCGTCTCAAGACATAAGATGGTGCGAACGATCTTTTGACGAATTCTTCATTGGTCATGGACTTTGGCACAGGTTGCAAGTCTGTTATTCCATAGATGTGGACGACGATCTTGGATCTAGTTGCCACTTGTGTTGGATCAGAGTGAACTAAAACTTCCACCGTCTTGCCCAGGTATGCTGGCAGCGTCCAGTTAGGATATGCAGACATATTCAAAGCTAACATGAAGCCAAGCGCTGGCATGTCCCTCTCTTGCAAGAAGAAGTTAGTGTGCTTTAGCTTTGTTGGGTTCTCCATCAAATTCATCAACATGAGGTGTTCATCGAAAGGAAAGAAGGGGCCAGGTGCAATTGCGGGTCGACTATAGCTATCCTCTGAATCATGATCAAGTTGAGGTTCCTTCTTGACCACCACCACTGCTGCCGGTCGAGAATCCGTGTGGTCTGTCTCTTCTTGATGAGAGCGTGCGTTTGTTGACTTACAATTGCTGTTTCAGAATCTCCCTTTTCCATCTTGCTGGAACGCGACTGAGTCTCCTTTTTGATGACAGCCACCGGCTGAGTCTCCTACTTTTCTTTCTTGCCATTGCCAGAGCGCGATGCAAGGACGTGATAACGTTCTTCATTCTCATCCTCTGAGAATCCCCAAGTACACTGGCTGTCGGAGTCCGAATCCACCCAGATCACCGTGCGCTTCTTGACCTGGTCCACGGCTGAAGTCGTGGGAGTCTTGGATGGTGCTGCTGGCTGCTGCATCATAGCTTTTTGCTTCCTGGTGTGCGTCTGCAGATCGCAATCATCACTTGCTTGGTTGGTGAACATAGTGTAGGCAGCCAATGGTTGTAGCAAGTCCTGTACGTCTGGGTGGTCCAGGTGCTGCTTGCGACGTTTGCCAAGTTGCGCAATAGATCGTGCTCGGTTGGGCGATAACTTGGATGATAACATCAGATCCTCATAAAGGCTCTGGTAGCTCTTGTCGACTGTTGCCTCTTGGTTGGGAGCTCTGAACTTGTCAACCAATGTTTGTAGCTCGAGTCCTTCCAGTTTGAAGCGTTGGTGTCCTTGTTGATCAAGCTCTGCCCGTCTGGCCTTCGCAGCTGAAATGAACAACTCCCTCCCTTCCTTGTCGTTGACGACGAGTTTGGAGTGGTCGCCGCGCCAACTCAACGTTCTCTTCTCCTACCTTGAGATTTAAAAACTGTTGCACTTTCTCCTTCATGGCGGCACTGTAGCGTACAGGATCAACGGGACAAGATTTCGCGTTTCTTGCTCTCCCTTTCTTCCGCCTTTTCCAGTTGTAGCTTGTCCACGAAGACAACCCAGTGGTCTTGAAACAGGTTGCAATCGTTCTCAACCTTCAGCCATGCGGTGTACACGTTCCCGCGGGCATCTTTTTCCTCTTTGCTGACACAGTGAATTGTAGTTTTTGTCTGCAACATACAAGGCAACAAATATACATTAAAGTCGAAGGACAATAACACAAGGAAACGCTGCACTGCTAGAAAGTTAGTGGTGCATACCTTGGGATCAGTATAGATATGAGGGCCTCCTCTTCCTGCTTTACCAGCTTTGTACTATCCCCAACGATAGCTCAATGGAAGAGTAAGTCGGTAATATAACCAAACACAGTCCTCAAAAAAGAGAATGATGTCTCGTTATATTAGCTCAGTGACGCAAAGACAAAAAGCCGCCAAAAGACCAGGATCAAATTGGCATTTCAGACGTGTCCGGCCAGACGAAATCTATAAATAAGTTTTTTACCTGATAATTCGGGGGGTGATGTCCACAGTACCCCCTCCCAGTTTTTTATGGCGGAACTTCGTTTCCGACATAATACGCGTTGAACTGATTTCTTTTCTGACTAAGATTCGTTTAGAGTTATGTATGAAGATACATCAACCCACGAATCAGCCGTTATAAAATAACAATGATACTTGCTCCGGTACCAATCGTATATATACTCTAGCACATTCAGTATCTATATTAAAATCTTCCTCTTTCTTCTGTCGATAAGATATTTGTGCAGTATGTCCAAGTATAATGTTTTATGGTTGAGTAATAATGTAATGTCGCCATTTCCATATATATGTAATAACCGGTCGTCGGTTTCCATAAATACATTTACTTTTTGTGAAGACATACCCTTGTATAAATCGGTATCATTTAATATAGTGTCAGGTGATCAAGTCTGACGACTATATCCGAAGTTGGGTTGAGTGCGCCCTAACCTTGCGATATGCCGATACAAGTAGAGATCGATGGAATCCGGTTTAGCAGTTCATGTTATTAAAATATATCAGTTCTTGATTAGACTGTAGAGTCTTTAATGAGATCATCATTCTGGTACTAATGCGGGTCGTATCCAGGAAACACCATCGCTCACTCAAATAGCGATCCCGTAACGGTGCTGTTTCGTGGCCGTCTCGTCTGTCTCTGCCGAAGCAAGAGAATAGAATGCCTATTTTTTGTCAGCTGTGTCTTGTTAATCTCTAGAAGAATGAATGCTGTAGTAGCTTTAATATCTAAGTAAGGTTGTCGGGACGATATTGGATCAATGCTATGTTCGCAATCGATCAGGTCCACAATACTTCTAGAGAAAAAAAATACTTACTATAGACGCCGTTTACGCGCGCGGACTCCTTTACCTGGTGGAGGACCTCCAACCAAAGTTAAGTCTAAGGTAGACTGTTCGAGGACGTCCCAAATTTTGTGAGGGATTGCGCCTTGTGCCAAGTCAAAAGGAATGTCCAGCACCCCTCGTGGTAGTGCTTGTATGGTCCACGCGGTATGATCTTTATCTGTGGGAGATATGGTATCATCCCATGTCTCAAGTTTCTTGGCGTCTTTATATACTGGAAGGTATTGTCTTACTTTAGGATCTTCCACTGGATCCAGACTCCTCCAGAAATGTAAGACTGGTTGTATTATTTGTGCCGCAGTCGAAATTCGATTCGATCGCGTATGGCGTTTGTGAGGTACTGCCATGACTCTCATGAGATATAAATCTGAGAGCGTGTCATCGGCTACGTGTTGAGCCGCAGGCCTCACCAAGTAAAAAGCGTCTTTGGCCCATGAAATATGTCCAATCGCATCTCCTTCTTTCCAACTGGGGTGAACGAGAGTGTCATTTCCCGCGCGAGGGTCTTGATCTCCGTCATCGCTCCCCTCTTGATGGACTCCTTGCGAACGTGCCGTCCTTATCGCCTTTCTCGGTCGGTCGTAGATAAGGTCATTTTGCGCTCTCCTTATTTGCGCCTCCGTGAACTTTCCTTCCGGCACGTTCGACTCCACCCTTTTGCGGGTCTGAGTCCCCGCCGCACTTTTGCGGTCGGTGGCCCGCTTGTTCTCCAGCTCAGCCTCCTCCTTCTCCGCAATTGGTGCCCTGTAGGCATCCCGTTCCGAGATATCCTCCTTACGGATTGGTGGGACCTCTTTAAAGTCAGTCTCCATCCGTTTGAGTGCTTGATCAACGGACTCATCTTTAAGTAGGAAGGGATCATACTTAATCAGCCTTCGTACATGGACTATTTGAACTTTCCCTATGCCCCTGATTTTATAATTCAAAGGCCCCATCTGTTCCATGATCTGGTATGGTCCTTTCCAGTGGATGAACAGCTTCGAGCTGACTCCCTGAGGAACCTGAGGATGGTACAGTAGTACAATATCCCCGACCTGAAATCTGACTTGATCCAGGTGTGCCTGCCTGACACCTTCAGCATCAGTCTTCCTGCGCTCCGCCTCCCTATGCGCCTGTACTATTTGCTCCGCCTCCATCTTCGCCCGAAGTCTCACCCCAAACAGCTCATCCTGATCTGCCCATGAATCTTTTGGGTGCAGCAGTGAGGCTGGGATGGCGGGCTCACGCCCATATACCAATTGGTATGGCGAGACGGAACCTTTTGAACCACCTAACGCTGTAGAGGGTAGGCAATTCATAGCAAAGGCAAACGAGGATGCTGCCTCCACCCATGCCTTTTGGTTCTCCTTCTTCATACAATACATCTTCAGCGCGGCCTTGAGGGGTCTATGCACCCGCTCTATCTTGCCGTTCGCTCTGGGGTTATAGGCGGTGACATATTGCCATTTCATGCCGTAATATGCAGATAGCTTGTCGATGACTTCATTATTAAAGTCAGAGCCTCGATCTGAGCATATTTTTCTCGGCACCCCAATCTGTGAGATGATCCTGTCAATCAACGCCTTGGCTATTGTTTCGCCCGTAACGTCTTTGACTGGGACCACCCATACATAGTTGGTGGCTCTGTCTATGGACGTTAGAAGGTATCTGTAACCTTCCGTCGTGACCGGGAAAGGTCCTACATGATCAGTGTGTAAGAACTCGAACATTCCTAAGTGTAAAGGAAAAGTCCCGATCAGGCCAAAATTCGCCTTCAATGGTGTTTTGGATGTCTTGCATGGGATGCATGCATTGACCTGTTCATCAATATTCTCCTTCATCTTCTTCCACCAGAATCGTCTCGAAATGAACATATGCGTTCTTTGTCGGCCCGGGTGCGCCAGTAGTGGGCAGTTATGAGCAGCGACAAAAATGATGTGTCTGAGTTTCTCAGGAACCAAGAGAGTCCATTTGTCTGGTTGTGATGCATAGCGCCCGTGTTGGCCTTTGTACCACAAGAGACCGTCTCTCCGCCCCATCTCCTTCTGTTGCTCCTTAATCTCCTTCGTCATTTTCAGCTCGTTCGGGTTCTTGTATAGCTGTATTAGCTCTTTGAACTCCGGATCGAGAGCCTGTTGCTGTCTCCATGCAGTGGGTGAGGCTATGTGGATAGTCCCATCCTCTAGCTGCACTCCTATCCTCTCAGGGTTTTCGTCTAACTCCTCCTTGTTCTCCTGCGGGGGTTCCACATATGCTTCTTGCTTAATCTCTTCTTGTTTGATCTCCGCCTTCATATTCTCATATGCTTCATAGGACCACTCAGCATCCTCGAGGACATGTGCTGTACAACATATCCCATGATCCGGACCTTGCGGGCTATGACGTAGACCCGATCGGTTATATCGGACCCCTCTCGCCATCTGCATCGACTCGATATGATGCACTTCGTATGTGCAGTCTGGGGATAGATCCTCCATTTCTGCTGATGATACGAGAGCTGCCACTTCTGAGTGAAACTCTAGCCTGGAGAGGCTGTCAGCGACAACATTTCGCTTGCCGGGTAGATGGACCATTAAAATTGAAACATGACAAGAATGCCTGCCATCTCGCTAGATGGCCAGTCTGTTCATGATTCATCAGCCATAGTAAATTCTGGTGATCAGTCCTTACTATAAACTGAGGTCCACCCCATAAATACTCTCTCAACCGTTTGAGGGCCCAGACCACCGCCAGTGCCTCTCTCTGTCTCGTACAACAGTTTCGCTCCGCCGAGCACAACTTTCTACTTATAAACATGATCGGGCGCAACTTTTTCTCCTCATCTTCCTGTTGTAAGACTGCGCCGATCGCGAACTTTGATGCGTCTGTGTCGACTACGAATTGCTTCGAAAAGTCGGGCATCATCAGCACGAGTCCGCCATCCTTCGGATCTTTGTAGATGAGATCTTTGAGCGTGTTGTACGCTTCTAAGGCTTCATCATCCCACTTCTCAAAATCACCGAAGTCGATCATTCTCTCCAACTTAGCCCGAGTTGCACCCCAATTGGGTATGAACTGCTGTAATATTGCGCGAAATGAGTGCAGCTCTGTGCGATTCTTCGGCCTCTGCCGGCTCATGATCTCCTCCCTCTTCTCTTTGGATATCGAGACTCTATTGTAAGAGATTTCGTACCCCAAATATGTCACGCTTGTCTTTGCGAGTTGACATTTCTTCAAGTTACATTTCAGGCCAAATAGTTTGATACGCCTGAAAATATCTGTTAGATGGTCGATGTGCTCTTCCATCGTATTGGAGTACACGATAATGTCATCGATGTAACAAAATGCGTACTCTCCCGCCTTCTGTCCTCTTCTCCTCATGAAACCTCCCTCTGTCTGGTCATTATATTTGCTACTCAGCATGATTTGCATCGCTTTCTGAAAGAGTCCCGGGGCCTGTTTGAGTCCCATCGGAAGTACTTTCCACTGATATATCTCCATTCCTACTACAAATGCAGTCAGCCATCTGGACTTTTCATCCAGTGGAATTTGCCAGAAGCCATTCTTCAGATCAATGACTGAGTATAGCTTGGCGTTCCGCAATACTCGCCTTCCTTCTTCAAGAGTAGGTAATGGATTTCGTTCCTCCTCTAACATTTTATTGACGCGGGCATAGTTAACCGTTAAGCGCCATTCTCCTCCCGGTTTAGGCACCAGTCTCGGTTGGGAAACTATTGGAGATGTCGATCTCTCAATGAAATCCTCATCGAGTAACTGCCGCGCTTGTTCTTCTGCGATCTTTGCTTCATGTATACTCAGATTTGCCCGTCGTGGCGCCGGTGAAGGCTCAGCACCTGGTATTTTACAAATAACCGCGGTGAAGTCTTCCGGCTTGACACCTCCCGCTTGAGGGGGGTCAAAAATCATTTTGTTCGCCTTCAATCTCTCTTTCAAAACCTCTTTCTCCTTCTCCGTACCTGCTCCTCCTGCCAATTTCTCGTCTATCGCCGCCTTAAACTCCTCCTCTGACATTCTCTTGTGATGCTTGAGGGGCGCTCTGTCCTCCTCCAAGCCCAACTCTTCTTCTGATATATCTTCCATTCCCGTTTTTTCATATGTGGCAGTGTCTGGTTCGTCGTCCTCCGCCAGACCTACCAACATATCTATTAATCTCGCATATTGCAACGGAGCTTTTCGGGTGTAGAAACCATCGAAGAATGTGAATGCTTGAGGAATCAATTTCAACTTGTCCTGGTCTCTGAGCTTCCGCTTGTATGCACTGCTCTGCTCACGAGTCCCGAGACGACAAGCCACCACTAAGTGTTGCTTCCGTGAGGGCACCGGTATCGGATGATCAATAAGCCGGTCCCGTATCTCCTGCGCCCATATCGCCTTCTCATTGTACGGGAGTATGACCGTATATGGTTTATTATTTTCAAAAAGAGTGCGCAGGCACTTTTTCACTTCTGTCAGTGAGCGCGGCCACGTAGGCTCGTCACCCCAGAATTCGGTAATAAAGCTTTTAATATCTTCTGCCGGGATATCAGGGAGTCGTCCCCTTCTCCTCGGTATAAACTCCTGTCTGTCCTTCTCTTCCACCTTTACGTGAAAGCAATACCCGTTGGTAATATATACATCGGCCCCTGCTCCTTCTTCAAATCTCGCCAACGATGGGCACCTTTTTCCCATGCATATAATCTCCTCTTTCCTCTTTTCAATGAGATCGTCTATCGACTTTTTATCCCATTGTGTAGAGACTGTAGCCGTATAGACCTCCGCCTCTCTCTTGTCTGACAGGTTTG
Source organism: Paulinella micropora (assembly GCA_019918135.1). NCBI lineage: Eukaryota > Cercozoa > Imbricatea > Euglyphida > Paulinellidae > Paulinella > Paulinella micropora. The sequence goes on along the minus strand of WBZZ01005882.1, from coordinate 43,511 downwards.
AACCATCTTTAGATACCGCGTCCGTTGGCATATATGCCTCATATGCGTGTGTAATGGCCACCTGTTTCCCTTCCGATGCTACCCCTAGGTGTAGGGCCTCGTATGAGTCAATAGCATAGAGAGAGTCGACAGTACATTCTTCTCCTGGCTCTACGCCGTATATGACTCTTTTGGCGGCGCAATCAATCACTACGTTCATTGTCGCCAGTTGGTCGTACGACAAAAGAACAGATCCATGGTATTCGGGGACAACGTAAAAGTCCACTCGATATACTCGTCCGGATTTCAATTTAAAATTTAAAGTGATGATGCCCGTTATATCCGTCCGACTACTAACTCCTTTCAAGGTGCCAGATGATTTTTTCATATTAGTTTCTAACCACTCATGGTGTTTCGTAGTAAATTTCTGGCCGACAATATTAATATTCGCCATAGTATCATTACCAACGTTTATAAAGGTATTTAATGTTTCACAAAAAAGGTTCGTATAGCATAAAGCGTCTGGCCGGTGACTTTTTAAGGCCAATACAATCAGCTTGTGTTCTAAAATCTGTATCTTTTTCTCGAGGTTCGCCTCCTCCTCCCTTTCCGCCGTTTTTGTAATGTCTTTTTGGGTATTGTTCACAGGCGAAGGATGATTGTCCTTGCTTTCTCTGTTTGAGACCGTGAGGAGAGGTTGATGTCCTCCATCCTCCTTGTCTATTGTCTGTCTCGGCAAGTTGATAAGATTAACTGCCGGTTCTATTCTTACTTTCTTCGGCTGTGGCTGCGACAGGCCCGCCTGCTTTCTCTTTGCCAGCGCTTTACTCGCCTGCCTATTAGCAGCATGCACTGTTTGTTGTCGTGATGGGTGTACTGGTATTGTACTACCTTTGAGTTGGTCTGTGGCCTGCTGTGGGCTCTTAGACTCACTGGTACCCTTAGTTGGGACCTGCACAACGGTGTATCGTGCAATGTTTGTTGTTCTGTTTTCTCCCTCCTTCTCTAGTCATTGGACTACCCAAATCTGTTACCTGAGTCGGCATCAATGTCGGTAGTGGTTGCGCCTGATGTCGCATAGGCCTGTGGTGCTGAGGAACTCGAGCTTGAGCTCGAGCCGTCTGCCCAGCTCCCATCTCTGTGGTACGGGCGCTCTGCGCTGCCGTATCCACCTCTGCCAACCCATCTTCCTCCTCCTCTACCTTGAAATACACCTCTTCCTCCTCCTCTTCTCACAAATCCTCTCTCCCCCCCGCGAGTGTATGTGCCTCGTGCGAAAGGGGCTCCTCCTCCTCGATTGATTCCTCTCCCTCCTCCTCTTCCTCGTGTTCCACCTCTTCTTCTACTTGCGGCTTCTATGGTTGCCGTCTTCTGATCATCTCTCGCGAAAAGAGAATTGATCGCGTCAGCTAGTTCGTGGTCATGGTCCGCGACATCCTGTAATTTCCACCCCTGATCCTTGCGCAGTCGGCGCAGAACGGCGACGGTGTTGGTTTCGTCCGACCGTACGTTCTTGAGGAGTGTGTTTCGGATGCGGGTGTCCTCGACATCGTGGTTGTACGGGCATTTCTTATTTGTGTGTTTGAAGCATTGTGCCCGTGCCCACCAACGAATACAAGGTGTGTTAGCTTCACGACTGTTCTCTCTTGGTCGCTTTCCTAGAGATCGTTGCGTATGTGCGGCTTGCGGTTGAGCAGAAGCCGATGCAGAACCGATCAAGGATGCTGTCTGGCTGTCGAGCCTCTGACAAGCGGTCATTACTTCGGTCCACAACATTTTTGGGCTCACGGCCTTAGTCGTGGCCTCAAAGACGCTCATCTCCAAAAAGTTCAAGTGCTTTACCTTGTCGAAGGTTTTGCAGTCTTGCATGAGCAGTGTGAGCTTATTTTTGTTGTAGACGTGCAAAGCACTGAGGAAATATAGGAGTATGGCTTTGTGGTTATAAAAGAGAGTGTACTGGGTGCCCACATTTGTTAAGACAGATGCAAGCTGAGTGACAGACTGCAACTGCTCCGATACTAAGTCGAAAATTTCAAACCCAATCAATGTGCCAGAGCACAAGTGTTGGTATCCACTTGTTTTAAAGTATCGAATGAGGGCAGCAATGGCCAGAATACAACTCATCTCTGCATGTCCACCTTTCCTTGCTAGCTCCTCCTCTCTCCTCTGTACTTCTCGTAAGTTATACGATCAAAACCAGCTCCAAGGAGGGATCGATCACAGAGATGTTCTAGGACTTCATACTCCTGCTCCACCTCACACTGGTTTTGCTGGAAGCATCTGTCCATCTCATTGAACTTAGTCATGAGGGTCTTCTCTGTGTCAGCCTCATTGGCAGTGATAGCATAGAGCTTAAGGCCCCCTCCCCCAATTTTGATTTTAGCTAGGGCTGCCTGCAGCGCCTGCTTTTTCTTCTGGGAGTCAGTCAAGTTAATTACTGTTCCTCCCCCTTGGGGTCCTCCTCCTGAGGGTCCTCCTCCTGCTTTCTTGGGAGCTGGGTTAGATGTGGTAGGTGGAGCCGTTGGCTGTGGAGCCACCCGTGCTACTGCCATTGCCACAGCTATCTTCTCCTTCTGCTCCTTCTCCTCTTTCTGTCTCGTCTCTTCTTCTTTCACCTGTCGTGCTAGATGAGTCACGAACTGTGCAAGCCCTGTGGCACTAGAGAGGAAGTGTGCCTTTTCTCTCATGGAAGACTTATCAGCTCTGTTATTATTTGGGATTGTTGTGAAAGGGCCTTTAATGAGACTGTGATTCTTCGTGTGGGCCCATTGTTTCCATGTTGGTTTTTGCTCCTTCCCCTCAAAGAGGCCCTTATGGAGTTGTGTGAGGCGTTCAAGCACCTGACAAGACTGGTCAACCTCCTCGTAAACAGGATGTTGCCTTGTGTTGTCTTTCAGTGCTTTGTACATTTCGTTGTAAGCCCGTGTGAAGGCAGTTACAAAAGCCTCAAGGGCAAACTCAATGCCACTTTGGCTTCTACCTTCGAACTTTCTTTCTAGATTCTTGATATCAGTGGGGACACCACAGACAGACAGCCATGCTGCAGTTGTGCGTTTATTTTTCCACTGTATGTTTGTGCGTTCATAAAATTCCGCAACGAGCACAGCAGCGTAGAGTGTTGCAGATATGTCGTATATGTCGCACAGTGTAAGAGTGTCGCCATACTTGATATCCTGCAATGGCACTCTTTCGTGCTCAAACCTCACTTTGTTGAAGAGAGGCTTCGCAAGGCCGGGAATTTCGATCAGGAGGTTGCTTTGACCTTGTCCTGGTCTATTCCTTTTCTCGTAAGGAATGTAGATGTGTGTTTTATAATAGGTTGGGTAGTTAAGGAAGAAGGACTCTTCATCATCATATGTAGCCAACTGTTCCCATGTATTTGGGATATTCTGGCCAACATCCTCCATCTCTCTCTCTGCCTCTGTCAGTGGAGAGCCTCCAGTCTGACCTGCACTCGCTTCTTGTGCATTACCCCCCCCTGTCGACTCTACATCGGCTGTATACGTATACTCCTCTCTCTCCTCTCCATCTC
>WBZZ01005882.1:30000-32500 GCA_019918135.1 Paulinella micropora | reverse complement strand
TCCACTTTCTTTCTAAAATTCTACCTTTACATCTCTCTCTCTCTCTCTATCTCTCCCTCTCTCTCTCTCTCTACCTTATTTAATAAAAGCTAGACACATCCACTTTCTCTCTAAAATTCTACCCTTACATCCCCCCACCCCCCCCCCCCCCTCTCTCTCTCTCCTTTAATTTACTCAAAAGTTAGATAGAACATTCACGCATATGTATACATTTCCGTGTATCTTTACAACTTATGCGTAAAGGGCATGAATACACTAAGCATATCTTCATACATATTCTTTCATCACACATAAGGGTTATGGGGGTAGGGAGGAGCATGCAATAGCACAATGGGGGTAGGGAGGAGCATGCAATAGCACGTTGGGACGCTTAAAAACAAAACCCCGGACTTCCTTCTTTTGAATGGTTGCTCACAGATACCGTTTGAAATAAGCCCCATACGCACCCTTATACCAGAAAAAGGTGATATGGAGACAAAGCTGACTTATCTTGCTGATGTTACATATTCTACCCTGTATTCATCATATATATTATTAAAAAGATATACTCTATATCTCTCTCTCTCTCTTTCTCTCTCTCTCTCTTTCTCTCTCTGTCTCTCTCTCTCGATCTCTCTCTCTCCATCTCTCTCTCTCGATCTCTCTCTCTCTCGATCTCTTTCTCTCTCTCGATCTCTCTCTCTCTCTCTCTCTCGATCTCACTCTCTCACTCTCTCATCTCTCTCTCTCTCTCTCTCTCTCTCTCTCTCTCTCTCTCTCTCTCTCTCTCCCTCTCCCTCCCTCCCTCTCTCTCTGTTCAGCTTCGGTTTTGTTAATGCTTGATTATGCTTTCCTCGTACCAGGAAATCTTGCTTCAAGGAAGGAACGAACAGGACGAGGAACATCTTTGGAGGTGATCATCTCATATTCTGTGACAGGCAAACATGTCAGATAAATACACCGCAGGCAATTTGTTTATGGTGAGTACTCTTGCGCCAGGAATCTACGTCGCTCTGTGACATTCGAGCTACGTCTGGGTGCTCCTGGTAGAAATCCTAAACGACGACGGGGACACGTCGTCAGCGGGACAGGTCAGTGTCCGCGTTACCTTCTGGAACGGCACTAGTTGGACTTGGGACCAGTCGATGGTTTTCAAATTAGCGCCTAGACCACTGTTGCCTCGTCGAGGCCCCCCACCACCATATCCACCACCAATATATCCGCCGCCACCAAAGCCTCCAAAGCCGCCGCCGTAAGACATCCGTCTAATTTCAGAAATACCGTGTATACAAGAGTTTTTGACGGATCACTTCGTTAATCCCAACAACCATCGACACAAGACCACTGCATTTTCACACAGGGCGACCATTTAATACAGAGAAGCAACAAAACAAAAAATGAACGTAGACACATCATGGCGCTTTACTGTAACGTGGCGCTTATTACTGCGCTGACCAAAAATCTCCAAGCTTGACCTCAAATAATTTCGATAGGAAGCCCTCTAATACCAAATCGGCATCAAAGCCCGGCCAAGCTAGTCGATCTGCCACCATCTGCCAATCTTCTCCGGCCTCTGGTCTAACCAATTTTTTGGCGAGGGAGTTCTGCGCAGTGCTTCGTTCTTCGAGCCTTTCTTCTCCTGCGTGGTACACAGTTCGAATTTATATTTACAGGCAGTAGATAACATGAATACTTGACCCCTTCAGTTTCGTACCGCCTTTTCGTGCATAATTCACAAACGGCGTCCTTTCTTTTCAACTTGTTCCTGCTGGAGCTTAGTTGAGACAGAGCAATAATGCATCAGCTTTACTCACCCTGCAATATGATATCTTGTCAGAGTGTCATTCACCATGCCACTTCACTCGAAGAAGGGGGTATCTGCGAGGCAAAGACGCGCCAAGTCGGTATGCTTGTGACACCTACACACTCATTCAATGTGCATAAAAATACTATGTACACATGTTACATATGTGCATACATACATACATTACATTACATTTACATTACATTACATTACCTTGCATTACATTACATTTACATACATTACATTGCATTGCATTACATTACATTACATTACATAACCATTACCATTACCATGACATTACAATTATACTATACATTACATTGCATTACATTACATTACATTACATTACCTTACATTACTTTACATTACATTAACATTGCATTACATTAACATTGCATAAACATTACATAAATATTAAATTAAACGTTAAATTAAACATTATTAGATTACACTTTCTTTACATTTCTCTACTTTACGTTACATTACATTACATGACATGACATGACATGACATTACATTACATGACATGACATGACATGACATTGTATTACATTACACTACATTACATTACATTGTATTACATTACATGACATGGCATTCCTTACACATGCATACATACAGTATGCGTATACGTTCATGTATATGTACATGAACAGGGAAAGGTGCAGAAGAGGGGCAATAAGGGAGAAGCAGCTGCATACATGACGCGCAATCAAG
>WBZZ01005882.1:22500-25000 GCA_019918135.1 Paulinella micropora | reverse complement strand
GTCTATCTATGTATCTTCTATCTATCTAACTTCCTACCTACCTACCTACCTACCTACCTACCACCCTACCTACCTACCTACCTACCTACATACCTACCTACATGCCTACCTGCCTGCCTGCCTACGTACCTACCTACTTATCTTTTTATCTATGTTTGTTCACTCTCTCTCTCTCTCTATATATATATACTATATATATACTATATATATATATTATATATCATATATATATATATATATATATATATATATATATCACGCACACACGTCCTCCTCGCGGTCTGCTCTAGGTGCGTGAGAGGTACCCGACCTTCTTGGATGCGCTGCGCGACCTTGATGACGCCCTTTGCATGGTGCAACCACACATGCCACCTCATCCTACATAGCTCTATGCGTACATACGTAACATAGAATAGTACGTAGCTTTTTGTATGCGCTGCGTGACGTGGATGACGCACACTCTGCATGGTCTGCGCACACACACTGAGAGAGAGAGAGAGAGAGAGAGAGAGAGCTACTTATGTATTACATCTATATCTAGCATATGCATTGTAGATTCTCTGCGTGACGTTGACGATGCACTCTGCAGGCTGTGAGCACGCATACTATCTCAACATACATGTCTATGCATACATACACTACAAGAGAATAGCATCTACGTTGTATCTGCCCTGCGCGACCTCGACGACGCACTCTGCATGGCCAATGCACACAGACCACCTCATCAAACATATATATATATATATATATATATATATATATATATATATATATATATGTGTGTGTGTGTGTGTGTATGTATATTAAATATATATATGTATATATATACATATATATATACATATTGCATATAGAATTCAATACAGATCTAGTATGTTATGTGTTGTCTGCGCTGTGCGATCTCCATGACGCGCTCTGCATGGTTTATTACGCAAACACTCACTATAGATAGATAGATAGATAGATAGATAGATAGATAGATAGATAGATAGATAGATAGATGATCTACCTCATCGTACATTACATGGACATAAATATGACATATCTTTTTTTGACGTTTCATACGGCTGCGTGTGTATGTGTGTATGTGTGTGTGTGTGTGTGTTTTCTAGGTGCATCTCTTTGCCACACTCCCCGCGGTGCCCCACGTGACCACGCGAGAACACACACCTGGTCTATCCATCTATCTGTCTGTCTGTTTACCTATCTACCTATCTATCTATTACTGTTTGCCACACTCCCCGCTGTTTCCCACGTCACCATGCGAGAACACACACCTGGGCTATCTGTCTATCTATCTATCTGTCTGTCTGTCTATCTATCTGTCTATCTATATGTCTGTCTGTTTATCTATCTATCTATCTATCTATCTATCTATCTATCTATCTATCTATCTATCTATCTATCTATCTATCCATCCATCCATCCATCCATCCATGCATCTATATCTGTAGTGGTGGCCTCGCAGTCTTTAGCCCTGTGTCGTGAGTGGATCCACTACATATTCCGCACACACAGTCTACGCAAAGTGTTTGTTTCCATCAAGGGCTACTACTACCAGGTAAATATCTATATGTCGTGTGTGTGTGTGTGTTTGTGTGTTTGTCTGTGTGTGTGTGTGTTTGTATGTATGCATGCATGTATGTATTAATGTATGTATGTATGTATGTATGTATGTTATGTGTGTATGTATGTATGTATGTATGTATGTATATGTGTATGTATATCAGGCGAAGATAGATGGAGTGAACATCACGTGGCTCGTACCACACCAGGTGAGATAGATAGATAGATAGATAGGTAGATAGGTAGATAGATAGATAGATAGATAGATAGATAGATAGATAGATAGATAGATAGATAGATAGATAGACAGACAGACAGACAGACAGACAGACAGACAGATAGATAGATAGATAGATAGATAGATAGATAGATAGATAGATAGATAGATAGACAGATAGATAGACAGATAGATAGATGAATAGATGAACGCAGAAATAGAGCGGATTCCAGAAAAGAGGGGACTGGTAGAGTTTTGTTGTTTGCTTTGATGGGGGGGCGTCTGAAGCGTCATGTTCGTTGCCAGCACAGCTGGCAACGAGTTGAGGCCTCCAGACATGGCCAACATCCGGGAAAAATACATCATCGTGGAATAAAAATCTTTCTGGTCCCCTCTCTTGTTTGACCCGCTCTAGATTGACAGACAGCTATATAAAAAGTGTGTGTGTGTGTGTGTATGTATGTGTGTGTGTGTGTGTTTTGCAGTTTAAGCCGCACGATCGTTGCGACGTGGACTACGAAGTCATGCTCACCTTAGATAGATATATAGATCAGAAAGATAGAAAAACATGCCTGTTTTGTTGTTGTAGGAGTGTTGGCAGTGCAAGCGTCACTCGCCGCGCGACGTGGACTAACGAGCCATGCTCACCTGAGATAGACAACTAGATTAGTAGATAGATAAAGTGTATCTTCTTTCTGGTGTGTGTGTTGTCAGTTC
>WBZZ01005882.1:0-12500 GCA_019918135.1 Paulinella micropora | reverse complement strand
TATGTATGTATGTATGTATGTATGTATGTATGTATGTTATGTTATGTAACGTAATGTAATGTGATGTAATGTTAAATGTAATATGATGTAATATGATGTAATGTAATCTATGTAATGTAATGTAATCTAATATGATGTAATGTAATCTAATGTAATTTAATGTAATCTAATGTAATCTAGTGTAGTGTAGTGTAGTGTAGTGTAGTGTAGTGTAGTGTATTGTAGTGTAGTGTAAATGTAGTGTAGTGTAGTGTAGTGTAGTATAGTATAGTGTAGTGTAGTGTAGTGTGGTGTAGTGTGGTGTAGTGTAGTGTAGCGTAGCGTAGTGTAGTGTAGTGTAGTGTAGTATAGTGTAGTATAGTGTAGTGCAGTGTAGTGCAGTGCAGTGCAGTGTAGTGTAGGGTAGGGTAGGGTAGTGTAGGGAAGTGTAGGGAAGGGTAGGTTAGGGTAGGGTAGGGTAGAGTAGGGTAGAGTAGGGTAGGAAAGGGTAGGGAAGGTCAGGGCAGGGCTAGGGTAGGGTAGGGTAGAGTAGGTTAGGGCAGGGCAGTGTAGTGTAGTGTAGTGTAGTGTTATGTTATGTTATGTTTTGTTATGTTATGTTATGTTATGTTATGTTATGATTGTTATGTTATGCTATGTTATGCTATGTTATGCTATGTTATGCTATGTTATGCTATGTTATGCTATGTATGCTATGCTATGTTATGTTACGTTATGTTATGTTATGTTATGTTATGTTATGTTATTTTACGCTATGTTATGTTATGTTATGTGTTATGTCATGTCATGTTATGTGTTATGTCATGCCATGTTATGTATGTATGCATGTATGCATGCATGCATGCATGCATGTATGCATGCATGCATGCATGTATGCATGCATGCATGTGTATGTATGTATGTATGTATGTATGTATGTATGTATGCATGTATGTATGTATGCATGTATGTATGTATGTATGTATGTATGTATGGTATGTATGTTTGTATGTATGTAGGTATGTATGTAGGTATGTATGTATATAGGTGTATGTATGTATGTATGTATGTATGTATGTATGTATGTATGTGTGTATGTATGTATGTATGTATGTATGTGTAAGGATTTGCGCAAGATCATGATGGGCAGGAAGCAAGCAAGATTGTACTCCAAGATCCAGGTACAATACACAACACGGACATGAACGGTACAATGCATACAACACGGACATGAACGCCAACACACAGACAGACATACAGACATACGTTTTACGTGGGAGTGTGTGTGTGTGTGAAAGGGGGGGAGGGGGGGGGGGATAAGGTACTTCCTTTGCTTTCATTCACTCTCTTTTCCCTTGACTTTGCTTGACTTTCCTTTCTTTTCCGGTTGTCCTTTTCTTTTTTCCTTTTCCTTTTTTTCTTTTCCTTTTTTCCTTTTCCTTTTTTTGCTTTTCCTTTTTTTCCTTTCCTTTTTTTCCTTTCCTTTTTTTCCTTTCCTTTTTTTCCTTTCCTTGTCCTTTTCGCAGTGCACCAACCTTACCTTTTTTCCTTTCTTTTTTTCCTTTCTCCTTTTCCTTTCCTTTTTTCCTTTCCCCTTTTCCTCCCTTTCCCATCCCTTCTTTATCCTCCTTCCCCTCCCTTCCTTCCCCTCCTTCCCTTGCTTTCCCTTCCCTTCCCTTCCCTGCTCACCTTCCCTTCTGTCTCTCCCCTGCACAGCATGGCCGCCAGCAGAAGGCGCAGGCGGTTGCCAAGCTAGCCGCGCGTCGCCAAGCCTTGGAACAGAAGCAAACAGGCGGCGCCACCAAGCCCAAGTCAGCCAAGGCCAAAGGACAGAACGCCCAGAAGGCGGGAGGGCAAAGGGGTCAAAAGCGCGCCAGCGCGGGGGCAAGCCAAGGCTCCAAGAAGAAGCAGAAGAGGTGAGGAAGTGAAGGGACTCGAAAAAGCAACCAACTGATGATGATTGATGTTGATAGTCTTGTTGTAATAAACGTGAATGTTGTGGGCAGTATTATTACTAAATAAAATTTCGGGTCCGGCAAAGCCGACGTGTGATAGATTTAGATAGAGAGGTGTTTTGGCCCGCAGGGCATGTGTACCTGAAGCAGTAGGAGGGGGCGCCTACGCCAACCACCGCGCTGCCGACCCCGCCTCGCCGCGCTGTCGCGCTGCGAGGCGGGGTCGGCAGCGCGGGGTTGGCGTAGGGCGCCCCTTTGCAGTTTACAGCACTTAATTTTAAACCAACACTATAGTTTTTAATAATAATGACTTTCACTAGTATTGTAAATATAAACAGAAAGTATGATGCATTTCATTATTTCTTCGCAACCTTTGGAAAACGACCTACTAACTTTTTCTCAAATGCCCCGCGAGCCCTTTTCTGTTTCGAATGCGGCTTGTCTTCTTGTGCGAGATAAAACGCAGTGAAAATGTGTGATGTCCTTCACACCGTAAGCACCTTGCATAATGGCATAAGCGCTGATCTGTCTGTCTGTCTATCTATCTATCTATCTATCTATCTATCCAACCCCATCTATCCGGGCCATCCGTGGCATCTATCTATCTATGTATCTATTAATATCTATCTATCTATCTATCTATCTATCTATCTATTTATCTATTTATCTATCTATCTATCTATCTACAATATCTATTACTGGGTACATTCAAGTGTCAAACTCAGCAATCGAATTTTAGTTAAGGGCCAGATTTCAGATTAGCGGTCAGATTTCGAATTACTGGTCAGAATTCAAATTAGTTCAATTTAACTGCTATATACGTCCGCAAAATCTATATTATTTTTGCGAAATGTTACAGTTAAATTGAATTAATTTGAATTCTGGACGCTAATCTAAAATCTGACCGCTAATCTGAAACTTGATGATTGACCCTTAACTCAAAGAGACTAAAGAGAGAGCAGAGAAGAGAGTCAAAGCGCACTCACACCTTAAGAGTAAGAACGATCACGAAAGAGAAGAAGCATTATGAACGCATGAGACAACTACAACTCATTCTCTCTGTTGCTTTCTCACACCCCATTGTCGTGCGTTACTTGCGAACAAAGACAGTGACAGGCCCGATAGAATTGATAGAGGCAGTAAGAGGAAAGTTCGGTTCAATTTCCGGGGTTAGTAAGAACATCAAAGCACAAGACTTTGAAAGAATGTATCCAAAACCCGGTTACAATGTCGATGCATGGCTCAATGACTACATTGCGATGAAAGGGGAAGTAGAGAGCCATAGAGAACACCCATTCGACAAAGACGAACTCGTACGAAATCTGCTTGAGAAGCTTGCCAAACACCCCGCATTCGGTGAACCATTCAAAGCACTATACTTCAACTTACTCTCTAACCTAAAACCTAGCTTCGAGGATATAGTAGATAGTGCGAGAGACACGTGGGTGTTGTGGAGGAAGGATAAGTGGAAGGAAGAGGAGAGGAAAGAGAGACCTAACCGAACCACGAGACCTAAGAAAGAAACAAACCTTCTTCTAGACGATCAGGGAGATGAAGGGGAAGGGGGTAAGGGCAAAATTAGCAAGTTCAAGAAAAAGGAAGAGTGGTGGCTTCGGGTCACATGTTACGAGTGCAACAAGAAGGGCCACACCAAGAAGTTTTGTCCAACCGTGAAGTCCCATAAGAAAGGCCAAGCTAGTGAAGACAAGAACGATAAGAAACCTAAAAAGGGAAAACCTCAGAAACCCTCAAAAACCTCTAAGAAAAAGCCACGTAAAGACGTGACACTCATACGAGAGGAGCGAGAAGATGATGGGGAGTCCGATAGCGACAATGACGCTTTACTCGTAATGATGGGGGGAGATGGTCCAAACAAACTTGGGGAAACCCCTGATGACGAGAGGTAGGGAGAGAGCGAACGTCGAGTCTGGGGAACCCCAGCCTGAGCCAGGTGTTCGTCCCCTACCGGCAAAACAAAGTGGCAGAGGGAGTCCCTCTGTCACCCCCATCTCAGACTCTCCGAGTCAGCTAACCAGGGCCACCTCCACCGACACCCCACAGTGTCAAAAGCCGACCCCCAAAACACCTCCTACCACTATCATGAGGTATAGCAAACAGAGGCCGAGGTCCCTGAAGTGTCATGGTAAGAACAAGAAAAGCAGTCCTTGCCAGATCTCGCTTGAGCACGATCAGAAGGGACCTAACGCCAAACAGGCTTCTCGTATGGTTTACGGAAAGTACTGCGGGTACCATGCGAAGAAGCAAGACCCCGAATACCCTTTACTTGACCTAGCTGTTAGCCCTGACCTCCGTCCCCCCAAATCCCCTTATTTTCCGGATGAGGCAGGTTTGAGAGCTGATGCTAAAGCGAGAGGACTAACCATAATCTCACCACCGATTTCACTGCACATACTCCACAGAAACCGAGAGAGATGAAAAAGCAGAAGAAGAGTGAGAGGGAAGTGAGGGGGAGCAAGAAAGAGGGGAAGAAACCACAAAAGATCACCCCCACCACACAAACACCCCCCACCACATCGTCAGCACATGTCGCATCGAAACATGACACATCAGAACAGAACGAAGTCAGTGAGGACGAGATCGCAGATGAGATCGATGAGTATGATAGCCAGGATGATTCACGATGCTCAGATGAGATTAGGCATGATGATGCTATGGCCATGTGCATGGATGATGAGAACAGTGAGTATTTACAATTCACGCGCAAGGGGAATGTCAGGCGTTATATGAGTTGGCTTAGGCGCGCAGCTCATGGTGTATGTGGGAGTCCGGTATCTCCCGGATTACCCAGTGTTGCCGACAGGCCGAGCAGGCCAAGGGAGACCAACGGGGGAACACCACCGCAAACCCGACGCCAGAAACAGGTCCAGCTCCCAAAACACAGCCACTCGCACACCCACCACCCGTCATCACGTTCAAAGACATCACACAAATCGCACAACAGCTCATGACCACTTGCGTGCGAGATGATAACGGAGAGGTGAAGAGAGTGAGTGATGGAAAGCTAGTGAGAGATGATTTCTTGACAGATGTAGTGAGAGCGATAGAGGGAGTGTACATTGCTCACGCTGCACGCACAACACTCTCACCTATTCTATCCCCACCAGCACCCACCGTAGACAGCACCACCTTACAATCACAAGCACCATCAAAGCACAAGAACACAGCAACAACCTATACGCTAGTGTTAGATGGTGAGGGTGGGAGAGACAGGAAGAACACTATTGTGCAGGATAGTGGGTCATCACGAGATATTGCGTGTAACCCAGGGTTCTTGCATGACATTAAGTCAGTACCTGTAAAGCTAGTAACCGGTAACGGTGAGTGCGAAATAGCACAAGAGGGGACGGCCAGAGTTACGCGGATCAACGGGTACGGCAAAGCCGTCACGGTGTCGAGACCCATGTTACTCGATACTAGGGTTCCCGTAAATATCGCGTCTACCGGAAGGATGGATCACATCCATCACCGGTCGATTGTCCATCAGAATGGGCAACTGGTTATTCTCAAGAACCCCATTAGGATAGTGGAAAAAGACGTGCTAGTTAGGGGGAGACTCCTACCAACTCTGCTCTATAGATGGGATGATGAGTTCGACACGCCTTTGGATGTTAACTGCGTTATGAACCCCCAATGAAGCAGGATAGGAGTGAGCTGGGGTAAGAGGGGAGGGAAGCCCCAGGAGAGAGAGAGGAGAGCGTCGAGAGAGGGAGGGCAAAACGGGGGAGGTAGCATTATACGCGTCCTATCCCCGCAAGCCAGGTGTAGTTAGAAAGGTAGACATAGAGTTGTTTCACTATGCCTGTGGACATTATAGTGTTAAGAAGATGAAAGTTTTGGCAGATGCATTAGGCATAAAGTTAGTAGGAGATGCGAAGAAGGTAGAGTTCTGTGAGGCCTGCATGATAGGTAAGGCGAAGCAGCTACCTAGATTTAGAGTGAATAGAATAGAGAGAGCCAGTAAGCCGGGAGAAGTAGTACACTTAGACACAGGAACCTGGTCATTTCGTTCCATACACGGGAAGAGGCACAAATTCTCGGTTACGGACGATTACTCGTTGTTTATTAAGGACTATTATCTTGCGCATAAGAACGAGTTTACTGACTGCCTTAAGGAAGCGGTAGCATTCTATGAAAGACAGACAGGAAATAGAGTCAGAGAGATAAAATGCGATCAGGAGTTTGATGTCCCGAAAGAGGTAATAGAGTGGTGGAAGCCCAGACAGTTTATCTGGAAGACGTCAGCAACAGAGGATAAGGATGGAAACCCTATAGCTGAAAAAGCTAATGACATCACGGCAGGGGCCGCTAGAGCTATGAGACATCATGCCCATCTGCCCGTTTCATTTTGGGCCGAAATGGAGCATGCCGCCACCACCCTCCACAACATTTTGCCTGCCACCTCCGGACCTAGAAAGGGGGCATCGCCCTACGAACAGCTCTTAGGTAGAAAACCGTTTGTGACACACCTGAGGCCGATAGGTTGCATGGGGGTAATGTACACAGGTAAAGGGAGAAAGGGACAGTTTAGAGGCAGGAGAGTCATGCTAGTAGGGTATGACTTGTTCAGAGAGCTCTATAGAGTGTGGGACGGTAGTAAGATGGTGTTAGGAACGTGTGATTCAACCCGTACGTGATAGGAAAGGAAGCACACCCACCCAGAACCGTTCAGTGGGATGAGGATGTAGCTGAGGGGGAGAGTGAGAGCAATGATGTCGATGTTGCACAAACACACTCCACACCCACCACCTCCACAGTCACCACCACCCACACACAAGGGGACACGTCACAGACTCATGACGATGAAGACTCATATGACCACGTCGATGATGTTAGTCAGTCAGTTAGTCAACAAGCACAGGGGGAGTATGGAGGGGACACAGGGGAAGTTAGCTTAGATCACAACTACACACCTACACAAGATAGCATTTCTACACAGGACATCGACACCACATCGACAGCTGCACCCCATCCCACCGACACGACCCCACAGACAATCAACACAGGACTAGGTAACGCACACGCACTCACAGATGCATCCGATCCACAAACACAACATGAGAGGAAAGCATATGAAGAGAGTGAGCGACCTAGTAAAGGAAGAACATGGGAGCAAAGTGATAAGATCACAGAAGCGAACATAGTTCACGAAGGAAAACGCACAAGACGACAAGCACAACAACAACACCCATTACAATCGCAGGACACAGAACAACCACGACCGCATAGTGAACTAAAACGAAAACCGAAAGTAGTTGAGGTTCAGGAACTAGAGGGAGTGAGAGTGAGAGTACTTGCGAGAGAGTGGGGAGAGTGGGCAGAGAAGACATACGGAGCAGGATGGGAGAGTAAAGTACGTTCAGGGATAGTTAAGCAGAAATGTGCTCCCAAAGAGAGATTGAAAGTCAGACGACAACCAAAACCATCTCACTTTGTACAGTTCGAAGACAGGCTAGAGAAGATGCTAGATTCTGAGATAAGGTAAGTGAGAGCGAGTCCGTATTGCCTGCTGGAGAGTTAGAGAGTGCTATGTTCTGTTATGACAGATGCATGAATGAACCAAATGAATTCTTGCTCTATCTGAACATTCGTCTACCTAAAGAGATAGCTGAGCAGGGTTTGACGGCGAAAGAGTTAGTGCAGGGCATGAAGAAGGAGATTCAATCTCTAAAAGACTTCAAAACATACACTTGGGTTAAATACGACGAAGCCAAAAAGGCTGGAGTCAACAAGATAGTCAGACTGACTTGGGTTCACAAGGTAAAGATAGATGAGAACGGTAGGAAGTTCGTTAAGTCTAGATTAGCTTTGAGAGGAGATATGTTAGAGCCAGGAGTTAGTTTCAATCCAGACCAGTTGTTTGTTCCTTGTGCCTCGCACCGTTCACTCATGGTTGCTAAGCTTGCCGCCTGGCATGGCAATAAGCTGTACGGCATAGACTTTAAGAATGCTTATTTAAATGCTCGCATGCAAGACCCGGTATTTGCCTACCCACCTGATGTGATGGATAGAGAGGGCAGAGAGGGTATGATATTGCGTGTTGATGGTGCATTGTATGGCGCGCCGCAGGCAGGGAGAAGGTGGTATGATATTCTAGCCCCTAAGTTAGAGGAACTAGGATTTAGGCTGTTAGACTCAGACTTGTGTATGTTCGTTGAGAAAGACAAGCCTATCAGTGAAGCGATTATGGGAGTATTTCACGTGGATGACTTAATATTTTCCGCACCAAGCAAAGAAGCTTACGAAAAATTCGCGTCTGCGTTTGAACAGTATTACCCGTTAAAGAGGTTAGGAGTTGCGAAAGAGTTTAAAGGCATCGAGATCGTGCATGAGAAAGACAGAATAGTCTTGCACCAGCGAAAATACCAGTTGCAAATTTTACGCGAGACAGGATACGCAAATTCACGTCCGGTCAGTACCCCGGCGGTAGACCAATTACCGGAAGCAATGTCGGACGATGCCGGACTGCGTAAGATGTCTATTCCGAGTATAGTGGGCAGTTTGCTCTATTTAGCTAAGATGACGAGGCCAGATATCGAACAAGCACTTAATGCTGCTAGTGTCATGCAAACCATAGATAAAGGTGTAACCTATGCTATGTTAGGCAGGATTTTACGCTACTTAATCAAGCCTTTTCGCGGTATAGCATTTCACGGGCCAAAATCCGATCAACAGGGTAAAACCTATCCCAAAGTCACGCTATGGCCTGATGCCGCACACAAAGTATGTCCAAAAACGGGTAAGTCTCGCACAGGTTATCTAATCTTGTGGGGAGAAGACCCGATAGGTTGGCTTTCAAAAAGACAGAGTAGAGTTGCACTAAGTTCGAATAACGCGGAAATTTACGCCGCTGCTGAGTGTATTAGAGAGGGATTAGCGGTAGGCCATGTCAGAGAGGAACTCGGAATTCGGCAGAAGGGTGCCGTTGAAATTTTCGAGGATAATTTGCAAACCATTCTCGCAGGAGAGAGGGGATTATCAGGTCCTCGTACCAAGCATTTACCTCTAGAGCTTCATTTCATACATCACCTTCAGAGAGATGGAGAGATAAAGTTTATTAAAGTAGGAACTAAGAAGCAGATAGGAGATTTACTCACAAAACCGTTACCGCGCGAGCAGTTTTATTATTTGCTCAATAAATTTACGGTTGAAATTCCGGAGATCCCGGAATAGTTATAGGTGCTTCATATATTTTGTTTTGTGTGAGTCTTCTAGTTTCGTCCATGTCGAGTTGGAGACCTTGGTACTTGAGATCAATGCGATGGCTGGACCTGGAGCCGGCCGACCGAATCATCGATCAACATCGGGAGTGGTGGCTTAGCCGTGCGAAGTTAATCAAATTCAAGTACAATCGTTATCCGAATCAGGAAATTGAGCAACTTCGAGAAGCAGCCCCAGAGCAAGTAGACGAGGACGGACTGGAGGCGGAGGATCACGAGAAGGCGACCAGCGAGGTTTACGACGACGACGTACTACGTGGTGAATTAGACTAACCCTTTGGCGGGCCAGGTGGCAGGTGGCAGACGTACCAGACTTTTCTGGTGGCAGGAACGGCCACATAGTCTCATACTTTTGTTTTGTCGCGTAACACGTGAATCTATCCTCTCTCCTCCTATCCCTATCACACTCACAGCACTTCGCATATTTAGTTTTTAGTGACTTTCGATACCCTTCGGGAAGCGCTTGCAATTTTTCAAATTGCACCAGAACTATAAGACTTTCACAACGGATAGATAGTATTGACAAAATAACTAAGGGGGAGCGTTAGTCATAACTATTTTAACCACCGTTACCTTGATAGTTAATTTGTCAATTGGCCAGACAGTAACTATTACCAATATAGACTGGGAACGTTATTAATACTTCAAGTGCCAGTCAATAATACATCAGTCTTATAATCCACTCAACTCAGTAGTTAGACAGGGTTAGCGCGACAACCAGTAGCTGAGTTAGTTTCGTGACGTGGCAGCTTTCTGTTACGGTTTCAGTTCTGCGATACATACGTGTTATTAAAGCGTGTATCTAACCTGCGTAGATAGACTTGCTAGGTATCCAGGAGAGATCTTGCAAAAGATCGGTAAAGGTTCCCGTTGCCCTAAATGGCCCGGGGTGGTCGCCCAAAGTACTAGACTGAGTCTATCTAATATGATTCTATCCGAGTAGTATCTATCTATCTATCTATCTATCTATCTATCTATCTATCTATCTATCTATCGATCTATCTCAGTATCTATCTATCTATTTATCTATTAATATCTATCTATCTATCTGAGGCTATCTATCTACTATGATCTATCTATCTATCTATCTATCTATCTATCTATCTATCTATCTATCTATCTATCTATCTATCTATCTATCTGACTGAGCACTTTAACGACTCCGGCCAAAATCAATCAGACTACCGTTGACTCCTACAACTTGACTCACCACTTCCCCTAATCATTGAAAGTCATGCGGATTGCATACCCGGCCAGTCCGAGTCTCAGTTATTCTAACTCACTCATTGTGCCCCCAGTATTATCCCTTTAATAGCGGAGGCTGCTATATCAAGTTCTCTCTTTGTTCAAAGAGTCACCCTGTTTTCAACAGCGGCCGTTTCACAAGTTTAGTTGAACTGATGCTTTAGTGTTCACCTACCGTAGGCTCAAGTTATTATACCGGCATGGAGACTTCCTTTTCAGCTCTACAAGCAAGCGTCCGCGTTCTTCAATTATTATTAATAAAAGTCGGGTTCAGTGGACAAAAAAAAGTAAATCAACTGCGGCGGCCGCATTTACAATACCGGACGCTTATATTAACATGATAATACTACAATATTCAACTTAACATCATTTTTAAAAATGCCCACTGTCATTTGAAGGTATTTTTCAAGTGAAGTCACAAGTTTGACGATACTGATTAATAATTATTATTAACTCGTTTATTCATCAAAAGGCAAGAGGCGACCAGCTGTCTAAGTTGACAGCCTGACCCTCTGACTTACTAGCTACTGTATATTGTATTCAAGAGATACAATATTGATGAAAAATGTGTCAATGACCAAGATTGGCCATAGACCGGCTAATGCCCGAAACGGCTTGAAAACCGCTGTGACTGATAGAGAAATCGTTGACTTCAACTTACTCTTTCTCACTTATTACTACTAGTGACAAGTGTTTTCTTACTAAAAGTCTTTGCGCAATGACTGGAATATGCACAATCGCCCCCTTGGCGTGGCCCCAGGCCCAGGCTTAATCATCTAGCAAGCTAGCTGCCGCCTTTTCCGATGATGAAGTCTGAGTTGGACCGTAAAGGCAATTGTGCTGCAAAAGGGAAGGGAAAGGTCGCAAAGTGTTCAGTGGGGTACATTACTCTTGCTGCCCAGTGCAGTGTTACTAGTACTGCGATTATAACTATTGCAATCTGCAAGGCCGAGACAAACAGCAAAACATTCAACAACAGAAACTCAGCAAAGAAAAGGAAAATCAACACCCGAAGTTGTCATTCCAATCCCAAGAGATAAAAACCATCGTCGCTACCATCACCGCAGCCTGAAAAAGGAGAAGAAAAATGAGAAGAAAAAGGAGAAGAAAAAAGGAGAAGACAAAGGAGAAGACAAAGGAGAACTACTGAACATAAACGATTGCACGTCCATGGGTCACCTACCTATCTATCTACCTATCTATCTATCTATCTATCTATCTATCTATCTATCTATCTATCTATCTATCTATCTATCTATCTATCTATCTATCTATCTATCTATCTATCTACCTATGCATACTTTTTTTTTAAATTGTGACAGACCTGGCTGCGGCTCGCTGCCTTTCTCTTCGCTAGGCAATGCCTACATATATGTGTATGTATGTATGTATGTATGTATGTGTGTATGTATGTATGTATGTATGTATGTCTTCGCAGCAGCCGACAACGAGGCAAACAGGTCACTACGTATCATGCATACATACATACATACATACATACATACATACATACAGACCTGTGTCATATCGTCTACGAAGCTGTCACTGAGGTACTCATAGCCATCTACATGCAAACAAACAAACATAACATAACATAAATACATACATACATATACATACATACATACATACATACATATATACATACATACATACATACATACATACACATACATACATACACATACATACACATACATACATACATACATACATACATACATGCATACATACATACATGCATACATACATGCATACATACATGCATACATACATGCATACATAGCATACGTACATACATACATACATGCATACATACATACATAGTCACCTGCTTCGAGGTCTCTGGCGGCTTCCCCTCCCTCCTGCCGTACATACATACATACATCACATACATACATCACATACATACATACATACATACATTACAAACATTACATACATTACAAACATTACATACATTACAAACATTACAAACATTACATAGATTACATACATTACATACATACATACATACATACATACGAAGTCTGTCAGGAAGTCCTGCCAGTTGTCGCTGCCATTGTCGTTGCCGCCCAGGAAA